>JAKOGI010003656.1:0-46362 GCA_029747015.1 Carnegiea gigantea | reverse complement strand
TAGTGCCTAAAAAGGATGGTGGAATGAGAATGCGTGGACAGCAAGGCCATCAACAAGATCACAATTAAGTATAGGTATCCCATACCTAGACTTGAAGGCATGCTAGATGAGTTGTATGGTTCCAAAGTGCTTTCTAAAATTAATCTTCGAAGTGGTTACTACCAAATCAGAATTAGAGAAGGTGATGAATGGAAGTGATGGGGACCATCATGACCAAACTCCAAATGCACAACCAGCAACTCCACACACCCCCTCAAGCCCCAAGGAAGTCAGGAATATCCATGCCTTGGTCAAAGAAGTCATAGAGCACTCGGACAGTACATGGGCAGATTCAACCGAAAATTGGCCCGGTTTTGTGCATCTTCTGGGACTTGAAGGTGAGGGGATGAATGACTGCCTTGACCCCTCTCTTTAAGTTTAAGATGTTAGGAATCCAATAAAACAAGTTTCAAAGGATTTGGAGGTCGTTTGGTTAGTCAATCAGCAAGATCTTTTCAAGTGCGCAGGCTGGGTGCCAAAACAGCAGCATCCGAATTAAGGAGAAAGTTGGACCACCAACTTAACTCCACTCTTTCTGAAATTTTGCAGCATGAAAGGGGACTTAAATATTTATCAAGTCAAGGGTTCAAATCCCATCCAAAGCACCCCCTTATGTTGGTATTATCCAGCCAAAAGGACAAGGAAAACACCCTTTTAACCGGTTTGTCTCTAGCCGGTACAAGGGGCTGATTTCCCTTGGTTTTTGCTTGCCCTCTTGCCTAATGACTCACCTTTGCTGCATTTTAGGACCATTGTAAGCTTGACACATCATTTAGGAGGCATTATGGCCCTAATGAAGTAGCTTAAGCTAGGTAGTGAGCTGTTTAGCTAGCATTGGTTGATTTGATGTGTAACTCTTCCCCAAATGTACCTAGCTATTGATTTTGCTGCTTAGAAGGGGAGGGGGTTCGGCCATACTTGCATAAAAACCAGATGGGGCTTTCACTTGTAAGCACTTTTGAATGAATGAAGTTGTGAGTTTTCAAACTCTCTCAAAAACAAAGTCCTAGTGTTATATCTTGAGCTTGGCAACTCAAGTGGGTCTCCAGGTCTCTTTCTCTCAACTAGAAGGTGATTAAATTCTGTAACTAGTTGATACAAAGAGATTGCCCAAGTGTTCCCCAAGGGTGGCTCCTCGGATTATCCCTTGCAAGGTCACTTGATTATCCAAACTCTTGTTTTCCTTTCCATTGTTGTGTTCCTTCTTCTTGTTTTCAAGCATTTCACTTTGTGGCAAGTGTGAGTTGGGTCTTCTCCTTACAACCTTCCATCAAATTGGTATCAGAGCTTAGGCTATCTTTCTTGGCCAAGCTTCCTTGCCCAAACACATTCCAAACACCCAAACTCACAAAACAGCCCAAACACATCCTCACCAAATTTTCAGCCGTGCCCAACCAGAAACTTAGCACGGGCACACCGTGCCACCTGAGCACGACCGTGCCACCATTTCAGTCCAGCACGTCTTTGGCAGTAGTTCAGCACGGTCAGACCGTGCCTACTAGCACGACCGTGCCAACCTCTCCCCGTCCCAAAACACGCGTCCTTCCTTCCAAAGCCAAAATGTCCTCTAGTCTCACACCCGAGCAAGTGGCGGAACAAGCCTTGAGGGAGAAAGCCGAGGTAGAAGCTCAACTGAAGTACCTCCAAAAGCAACTAGGACAACTTACGGAAGAAAAGAAGAGAGGCTTATGGAGCTCAAAGAGCTCAAGCAAGTATCAAGACTCGGATGACTCCGAGGGAAGCAACCCCATTAGTGACTCAAGTGAAGGGGAGCTTCCACCAAGGTCCCAACGACATCAAAGGTCAAGAGGACGAAACTTTGGTGATTTTAAAGTCGACATTCCGGAGTTCGAAGGGCAACTAGACCCGGACATCTTCCTTGATTGGTTTCAAACGGTGGAAAGAGTATTTGAATACAAGGACATTCCGGAAAGCAAAAAGGTAAAGCTAGTAGCCTTGAAACTTCGTAAATATGCTTCCATATGGTGGTCTAATGTTGTGTCCAAAAGGGTGAGAAAAGGGACAAGTAAGATAAAGACTTGGGAGCAAATGAAATCCAAACTTAAAGCCAAGTTCTTACCCCCACACTATCTTCAAGACAATTTCCTTAAACTCCACCACCTCCGACAAGGTTCAAAGAGTGTAGAGGAGTATACTAGGGGCTTTGAACAACTTCTTCTAAAGTGTGATTTGAGGGAAGATGATTCCCAAACCTTGATTCGTTACTTGAGTGGGCTTGATGAACAAATTGCCCATGTAGTGGAATTACACCCTTACAACTCCCTTGATGAGTTGAGTGCTTTAGCTCACAAGGTAGAAAAACAAAAGAAGCTCAAAGGCAAGAACCCCATCTCTAAGCCTACCCCACGGCCCTATGGCTTTCAAAAAGCCCCCATTCACTCCACAAAGACCTTCTCCACCCCCAAACCCGAAACCCCCTCAAATAGCCTCCCCACAAACTCCCTCCAAGCCACCACCAAAACCCACTAGCAAGGTTCGATGCTTTCGTTGTCAAGGTCTTGGATATTACGCTTCCGAATGTCCAAACAAGAGAATGGTATCTCTAGCCGAATATCAGGAGTCCTTAGAGGAGCTAGAGGTTGAGGAAGAGAAAAATGAAGAAGAAAAGGAGATGGACATGGCCGAAATGTTGGAAGAAGTAGAAGAGGGCCCGGATGAAGGGGAACTACTAGTGATTAGAAGGGCTCTAAATGGGATTGCTACTCAAGACAACATGGAGCAAAGGGAGAGCATCTTCCATACAAGGTGCACCGTGAGTGGCAAGGTGTGTTCTCTCATCATCGATGGGGGAAGTTGTGCTAATCTGACCTCAAAAACCATGGTGGACAAACTCAAGATTCCGGTCACACCTCACCCAAATCCTTACACCATTCAATGGCTCAACCAAGGTAAGGGTTTGCAAATTACTACTCGATGTTTGCTTACTTTTTCCATTGGAAAGACATATAAAGATGAGATATGGGGTGACATAGTGCCCATGGATGCTTGTCATGTTCTTTTGGGCCGACCATGGCTCTTTGATAGAAGGGTGATGCATGATGGTCGAAAGAATCCCTACACCTTCACAAAAGACAACAAGAAAATCACCCTCACTCCCCTCAAGCCTAGCCCACAAAAGAACCCTCAAGACAATCCCAAGATGGATGTCTTCCTCACCACCTTACTCCACTCCCAACTCCATGAGTTCGAAGACTTTAAAGAGTGGATCCTCTTAGGCCAAGAACCGGCCAAGGTAAAGGAATCTCCCCATCCTTTACTTACCTCACTTCTACAAGCCTTTGTCCACGTCTTCCCACAAGAAATACCTCATGGCTTACCCCCCAAAAGATCCATCCAACATAAAATCGACCTCTTCCCGGGGGCCACACTCCCAAATAGACCGGCCTACCGCATGAACCCTCAAGAGACACAAGAGGTTCAAAGACAAGGGGATGAGCTCCTAGCCAAGGGCTTGATCCGTGAGAGCTTGAGTCCATGTGCCGTCCCGGCCCTACTTGTGCCCAAGAAAGATGGGAGCATGAGAATGTGTGTTGATAGTAGAGCTATCAACAAGATCACCATCAAATACCGGTACCCCATCCCAAGGTTGGAGGATTTGCTAGATGAGCTCCATGGGGCCACTATATTCTCAAAGATTGATCTAAGAAGTGGCTATTATCAAATACGGATCTTTGAAGGGGATGAATGGAAGACGGCTTTTAAAACCAAGGGTGGCCTATATGAGTGGCTTATCATGCCCTTTGGTTTGACTAATGCACCTAGCACATTCATGAGGCTAATGAACCAAGTTCTTAAGCCATTCATTGGGAGATATGTCGTTGTGTATTTTGACGATATTTTAGTGTATAGCCGTGGAGAAGAAGAGCATTCCAAGCACTTGCATGATGTTTTAAGTGTCTTGGCACAAGAGCAACTTTATGGCAACCTAGAGAAGTGCCACTTCTTCACTCCTCAAGTGAAGTTCTTGGGATATGTGGTGTCAGCCGAAGGCATCCAAGTAGATGAAGAGAAGATCAAGGCCATCCGTGAGTGGCCTACCCCCATGTCCATCCAACAAGTCCGGAGCTTCCATGGCTTGGCTTCCTTTTATAGGAGGTTCGTGAGCAATTTTAGCTCAATTATGGCACCCATGACCGAGATCCTCAAGGTCAAACCCTTTGAGTGGAATGAGAAGGCCCAACATGCCTTTGAAGAAATCAAGGAGAAGCTTACTAGTGCACCCATCCTTGCACTACCTAGCTTTTCCAAAGTTTTTGAGGTAGAATGTGATGCATTCGGTGTTGGCATTGGGGCCGTGTTGTCACAAGAGAAGAGGCCCATTGCTTATTTTAGTGAGAAGCTCAATGATGCCAAGAGGAAGTATTCTACATACGACAAGGAGTTCTATGCCTTAGTAAGGGCATTGGAGCATTGACGGCATTACTTGATTGGAGGCGAGTTCATCCTCCATACGGATCATCAAGCCTTGAAGTTCATCCAAGGACAACATAAGCTCAATCAACGACATGCCAAGTGGGTAGAGTTCTTGCAATCCTTTCACTTTATGATCCACCATAAATCCGGCCAAATGAACAAAGGGGCCGATGCATTGTCAAGAAGATATCTCTTACTCTCTACTCTTGAATCCAAGGTACTTGGGTTTGAGTGCATCAAGGCTATGTATACCCAAGATGAAGACTTCAAGGCCATTCTTGAAAAGTGTTCTAGCCATGCCCACGGTCCTTTCCACCTAGAGGACGGATTCCTCTTCAAGGGAAACCGACTTTGCATTCCTAAATGTGGGTTTAGAGAGCTTTTGATTCAAGAACTCCATGGGGAAGCTCTAGCCGGCCATTTTGGAATTGAGAAGACTTGTTCTATGCTTAAGGAGCATTACTTTTGGCCCAAGATGTCAAGAGATGTGGAGCACTTCATTAAAAGGTGCTCTACTTGCCAAGGATCACATACGGCCTCAAGGTCTTTACACCCCCTTGCCGGTTCCTCAAGGGCCTTGGGAAGATGTTAGCTTGGACTTCATCACGGGGGTACCAAGAACTCAAAGGCACAAGGACTCTATCATGGTAGTGGTTGATAGATTCTCCAAGATGGCCCACTTTGTAGCATGTCACACCACCTTTGATGCTTCACAAGTGGCCAATATTTATTTCAAAGAGATTGTGCGGTTGCATGGAATACCAAGGAGTATGGTGTCCGATCGTGACACTAAGTTCTTGAGTCATTTTTGGCTCACATTATGGAGGAAGCTTGGTACTAATCTCAAATTCAGCACCTCATGCCATCCCCAAACGGACGGCCAAACCGAGGTAACAAACCGCACTTTGGGCACATTACTTAGGGTCTTGGTAAAGAAGAACATTAAGAGTTGGGATGAACTCCTTTGTTATGCGGAGTTTGCATTCAACCGAGCCCCAAGCAAGGCCACGGGCCTCTCACCCTTCCAAGTTGTGTATGGCAACAACCCACGGACTCCCATTGATCTTGTTCCCATTCCTAATCCCCCTAAATTTAGTTGGGAAGCCGAAAAGAGAGCAAAGGAGGTCCAAGAGCTTCATGCTAAGGTGAGAGAAAGGATTGAAAAGTTCAATGAGCAAGCTAAGTTCTATGCCAACATGAAGAGGAGAGAAGCTCATTTTCAACCCGAGGACCTAGTATGGGTCCATTTAAGGAAAGAAAGATTCCCAAGCAAGCGGAAATCCAAGCTATTACCAAGATCGGATGGGCCATTTGAAGTCCTTGAGAAGATTGGCCCAAATGCATACAAGATAGACCTTCCCGGAAACTATGGGGTGTCCGCCACTTTCAACGTGGCTGATTTAAGCCCATACTATGATGAAGAAGAAGAGTTGCCGAGTTTGAGGTCAAACTCCATTCAAGCTGGGGGGAATGATGGGGACCATCATGACCAAACTCCAAATGCACAACCAGCAACTCCACACCCCCCCTCAAGCCCCAAGGAAGTCAAGAATATCCATGCCGTGGTCAAAGAAGTCATAGAGCACTCGGACAGTACATGGGCAGATTCAACCGGAAATTGGCCCGGTTTTGTGCATCTTCTGGGACTTGAAGGTGAGGGGATGAATGACTGCCTTGCCCCTCTCTTTAAGTTTAAGATGTTAGGAATCCAATAAAACAAGTTGCAAAGGATTTGGAGGTCGTTTGGTTAGTCAATCAGCAAGATCTTTTCAAGTGCGCAGGCTGGGCGCCAAAACAGCAGCATCCGAATTAAGGAGAAAGTTGGACCACCAAATTAACTCCACTCTTTCTGAAATTTTGCAGCATGAAAGGGGACTTAAATATTTATCAAGTCAAGGGTTCAAATCCCATCCAAAGCACCCCCTTGTGTTAGTATTATCCAGCCAAAAGGACAAGGAAAACACCCTTTTAACCGGTTTGTCTCTAGCCGGTACAAGGGGCTGATTTCCCTTGGTTTTTGCTTGCCCACTTGCCTAATGACTCACCTTTGCTGCATTTTAGGACCATTGTAAGCTTGACACATCACTTAGGAGGCATTATGGCCCTAATGAAGTAGCTTAAGCTAGGTAGTGAGGTGTTTAGCTAGCATTGGTTGATTTGATGTGTAACTCTTCCCCAAATGTACCTAGCTATTGATTTTGCTGCTTAGAAGGGGAGGGGGGTCGGCCATACTTGCATAAAAACCAGATGGGGCTCTCACTTGTAAGCACTTTTGAATGAATGAAGTTGTGAGTTTTCAAACTCTCTCAAAAAACAAAGTCCTGGTGTTATATCTTGAGCTTGGCAACTCAAGTGGGTCTCTAGGTCTCTTTCTCTCAACTAGAAGGTGATTAAATTCTGTAACTAGTTGATACAAAGAGATTGCCCAAGTGTTCTCCAAGGGTGGCTCCTCGGATTATCCCTTGCAAGGTCACTTGATTATCCAAACTCTTGTTTTCCTTTCCATTGTTGTGTTCCTTCTTCTTGTTTTCAAGCATTTCACTTTGTGACAAGTGTGAGTTGGTTCTTCTCCTTACAACCTTCCATCAGGAAGACTGCTTTCAAAACAAAGGGAGGACTTTATAAATGGTTGGTAATGCCTTTGGTCTTTCTAATACACCTAGTACTTTCATGAGGTTAATGAACCAAGTGTTCAGATCATACATTGGAAAATTTTTGGTAGTTTACTTCGATGATATTTTGGTGTATTTTAAGAATGAGCATGGACATCAAGATCACTTAACTATAGTAATGCTTGTCTTACAACGTGAAAAGCTATTTGGTAACCTTAAGAAGTGTGCTTTCTTTACTCCTGAAGTTGCATTTCTTGGTTATATTGTTACTGGAGATGGTAATAAGGCAGATGAAAGCAAGGTAGAAACCATTAGGTCTTGGTCAGTGCAAAAGAGTATACATAATGTCCGAGCTTTCCATGGTTTAGCTTCATTCTACAGGAGGTTTACTCGTGGTTTCAGCACCATTATGGCTCCTATGACTGAAGTTATCATAGGTACATCATTTATATGGACTCCAAAAGCACAATCTGCCTTTGAGGAGATCAAAGTAAGACTTACTCAAGCACCTGTTTTGTCCTTGTCGTGCTTTAGTAAGGTTTTTGAAGTGGAATGTGATGCCTCTGGTGTTGGCATTGGTGGAGTTCTTACTGAGGAAGGTAAACCACTAGCCTTCTTTAGTGAGCAACTTTGTGATTGAAGAAGAAAGTACTCCACTTACGATAAAGAGTTCTATGCCATTATGAGATGTTTAAAGCATTGGAGTCATTATCTTATTGCAAGTGAGTTTATCTTACATTCTAACCATGAAGCTTTAAAGTACATACAAGGCCAGCATAAGATGAACTCACGGCATGCCAAATGGGTTGAGTGTATGCAATCATATCATTTCACCATCAAGCATAAATCAGGAAAACTCAATCAAGGTGCATATGCTCCATCTCGGAGGTATCTTTTATTATTTCAGTTAGATTCTTGTATAATTGGGTTTTGAGCATCTAAAAGCTTTGTATGACAAAGATGAAGACTTTAGGGAGTTGTATGCTGATTGTTCCAAGCACCCCAAAAGAGATTTTCTAATCCAAGAGGGATTTCTATTCAAAGGTGGACGATTATGTGTACCCAGGCATAGCACAAAGGAGCTTCTAATCTGGGAAGTTCATGGAGGATCTTTGGCTAGACACTATAGAGAAAATAAGACAATCACCATGCTCATGCTAAGGGAGCATTACTATTGGCTAGCCATGGAGAGAGACGTGCAGGACATACTCAAGAGGTGTGGGACATGTCAAGTGGCTAAAAGCCATTCCTTACCCCACAGCCTATACACACCTCTACCGATTCCTACTTCACCATGGGTTGATGTAAGTATGGACTTCATTCTTGGACTACCTAAAACCCAAAGGAATAAGGATTCTATCTTTGTTGTGGTTGATAAGTTTTCTAAGATGTCTCATTACATTCCAGGCAATAAGACTAATGATGCTACACATATTGCTGAGTTGTATTTCACAGAAGTGGCAAGATTACATGGTATTCCTAGGTCTATTTGATGTATCTATGGGGGAGAGCACTAAAACTCAAGCTAGAATTCAAAAGCTCAAAACAAGCAAGCTGAATTTCAAGCTAAACTTTGAGTGTGGGCGTGTATGAATGAATGAAAAAAGGATAGTCCAAACTCTCACTTAGATACAGAAACACCACTAAGTTTGAGTTTAGGGCCCTTAATATCAATTAGAATATAGAAACACCGCCTAATTAAGAGTTAAGACTTACTTGATCGCCACCTTAATCAGCCTAATTAAGGATAAGCAAGTGAAGTATTTAAGGAGAAAAAAGAGCAATGCTCTTAATTCTGGTTGTTCATTCAAAATCAAAGTGTGTTGCTGCCAGGGCTATGTGTAGCTTTAAATATAAGCCTAGCAAGTAACCAAGCAAGTATACTAGCACCTAAGGTTTCCTTCCTAGGAAGAAAACGTATTAAACTAAACTAATAGCCATGGTTTATCACTAACCCATGTATAAGCTCAATCAACTTAGGCCAATTACAATCCAAATGAAAAGGAAAGCATAACAATTGTTGTTTACAACCTTAATCACATGTAATTAAGCCTAATACAACTAGTAATCTAGCAAAAGAAAAGAGGAGCAGCCGTAAAGTGGTTTCTCCTTTTAGGCTGGCTAATAAGCTTCAAGAGACAACTTCTTTGCTGCCTTGCTTCCCATTGGTCATCCTTCTCTAGGCAAATCCCTTTTGCAACTGATGATTGATGTTCTGGAAGCCTGGGGACATGTGCCATTCTAGACAGAAAGGAGTAAACCCATGGAAGGAGGAAAACAAGCTGCTGTTGCCAAATCGGGTTTTAGGAGCAAACTAGACCTGATTTTCTGCCTTCTTTAAACCCAACCAAAAGTTGATGGAGGTCTGGTGGTCATCCCTCACTTCCAGAATGTTTAGGCTATTCCCAAGCTTTGGAAACAAGCCTAAACAATTAAATGCACCTTGCTGCCTAGGACGTGTGCAACTGACCCGTGAAATCTGGTTATGGTCACCTAATTTTGGGGTGACTTAAGTCCTTAATTTTGGTGTTCTCATAAACCCTAGGATGTTAGGTTTCTAATAAAACAAGTTTCAGCCTCATTGGAGTTCATTTGCTCATCCAAAACCTATGTAAGGTAATCTTAGATTACTTAACATTTGAGGTGTCAACCAGGAAGAACAAAACCGGGCAGAAACGGGCACCTAGACACCTGGTTGCTTAGCTAGGTGGTTTTCCCTCCTAGATGGGTTTGCTAGAGGTGTGTGCTTGCCTACTTGGTCATTTTGAGTTGCTTGGTAAGCTACCACCTAGCCACATAGGAGTGAGACACGTGGAGCAAGAAGAAACCTCCATTTTGCAAGCTATCAACTGGCCACTCAAGCCACACGTGGCAGCCATGCATTCATCCATCTTTTGATGTGGCAGCCGTGCATTACTCGCCCTTCTTCCTAGGAAAATGAGTGTCCTAAGTTACTTCAAGCTAGGAAAAGTGTTAGAGAGCTAAATCATGTATTTTAAAGCTTAAGCATTCGAATTAGTCTAGCTTAGTTCAAACCGTGTGATTGTTTAAATTAAGCTAAATGAGTAGCTTTCCTAGCTAGCAAGGAAAGCTTGTTTTCATGTATGTTCAAGGCTATTTAAAGCCATGCTGGTTCATTTTGTAAAAATAGGTTTGCTGCTGACTTAAACCTATGACCTGCTGTTTTATTAATTAAACAAAATATGGATGATTTACTCATCCTTTGGTCAGCAAAATGAAATTACCTAGATTTATTTGCTTCTTTAAATCAAGAGGAATGGAGGGATCTCCATCACTATTGTTTCTAATAGGGATATCGAGTTTTTAAGCCATTTATAGATTACTGATGGAGGACCATCCATGATTAATCATCTAGTCCATGAGGTCCCAAATGATCCCAGAAAATCAGTCCAATCTTTGATCCAAAGTCATTTGGCAAGGCAAGATCATTTTGCTTTACCCGGGATATCGTCCGATGTTAAGCCCGGTTTTGTTTACTTAATTATGGAGGCTTAAATATGTTTTAAAAGTCCAATTTTTTTGCTGCCCTTCAAGAGCTAGATTTCAGCTTTCAATTCCAAGTGGTTTCAAGTTAATTGGACTTCATTTGGTCCACGAAATTCAAGCATCTTCACGGGCTATCCAGATTTTGTCCTGTAGTGATATACCTTCAATGTTTTGCTAATCACGGGAGCTACAGAAGTCCAAATGAGATGATTCAAATTGGAAATTAAACTAATCTTCAGCAGCTTTCTAACAAGGTAAAAATCGCCCTGATTGGACCACGACAAGCAGCTGAGTGTCGCTGTACGAATGGACCTTTATTTTGGTCCAATCATATCCCTTGCGTAGCCGGCTGGTTTTACCTAGCAAAGAGGGTTTGCTTAGCCTCAAAACAACATGATGTATATTTTCAAGGGGATCATTTTCATTCTTTAAACTCAACTTCAAGGGAGGTAAGTTTCAAACAAGTTCATGCATGGCAAGGCTCCTCTTTGGTTCCAATATTTGAATTTCATGACAAAAGACACTTTGTGGAGTTCTATTTGAACGTTAAAGTGCCTTTTCCAAACGGGTTTTCCAAATGGGGATCAAGAGTACCTTGCATTTCAATGATGGAGACCATCATGAACGGCACAAAGACCATCAAGCCCAGCCCAAGGAAGACCCAATCAAGCTTCAACAAGTCAAAGAAGTTGCAAAACTTTGCCGAAAATTGGCGTTCATGCCCAAAGAGGTAATGCCGCCTTCATCCCGAAATTTCCCGATTTTTGTGTGCACTTTTGGCCTAACTAAAGTGGTCCCACAGCTTGAGGCTCCACATGGTTTTGACGTTTGAGATCTCAGCTTTCAAACAAGCCCAATTATGTTTAATTTGGACGTCATTTGGTTGGGCTAAATATTACTCGAAGAAGACATGTCCTGCTCCAGTCCAGTTCTGATATAGGTGTAATATTCGGGCCATAACGTTTTATCTACTTATCCAAATTGAGCAAGTGAGCCCAGTCTGGAAAATAGATTTCCAGGGCTTTCCAACAAGCCCAAAATCACCTTATTCGGACGTGTGAGCTGAGAGAAATGCTCAGTTGAAGTGAAGGCTGCTGCATGGAGTTAATGCTGGGCAAGTGAAGAGACATAGGTTACATGACATCACCTTTCTGACATCATGCACGACTTGGATGGATTTCTGTAGCTGATAGGAAGTCTAAAATGTTCATTGTAACCTCCCCCCATTCCTTTAAGTTGTGTCTTTTTATTTTTCCTAAGTCTTTTCAATTTTCTAGCTTTAAATTGTTAGGAGTTTGTGTCTTTTGCTTGTCTTGTTATTGCCTATATATAGTGGGGGTGTGCAGTGTTTCTCAATTCAGAGTGGTAAGCTTTCCCAAAGTGAAATACAATTACCTTTGAGTGTGATTCTCAAAAGTATTCCAAATCCCTAGTTCTATATCATGAATTTTGGCAAGTTCAAGTGGTGTTCTAGGTTCTCTTCCTTTTCCAATTGGAGTGATTCCTTGGTGAAGACGAGAGGATTTGCCCAAGATCAAGTCCTTGAGTGGCTCCGTGAAGGATTATCTCAAGTGTAAGGTCTTGTTTATCCCTTTGTCCTCTTTTATTATTATTCTTCGATCCATCTCAATCTATCTTCCATATTCACTTTTCTTTGGTTTGATTCTTGTTTGGAATTTGTTTAAGTTTGATTTGGTTCACTTACCACCCACATATACATCAATTGGTATCAGAGCTAAGGTTGCCATTTGACCAAGTTTGCAGCCCAAACACATTTCCCAAACAAAAACACAAAAACAACTCAAACCAGCAAAACCGTGCAAAAACCAACCATCCGCAGGCAGCAATTTGGCACGGCCACACTGTGCTCCCTAGCACGACCGTGCCACCTTTGATTTTCAGTATTTTCAAAGCAGCACTCAAGCACGGTTCCCCAGTGCCCCATTGCACGACCGTACCCTCCCTCCTCTTCTCCAAAACAGCCTTTTTCTAGCCTAAACACATAACCCACAAAGAACCCTTAAGCTTTCATCCATCATGATTTCTCTTGGGAACTTGAGAAAAGAGATTGCTTTGATTGAAAAGGAGATGGTCATCCTTGAAACTCCAAAGTTTCGTGGCCAAAAAGAAGATTCCCCTTACTGGATTTCCAAAGTGGATCAAGTCTTCACTCGCTACAATATTGACGAGCAAGAGAAGTTTAAGGTGGTTATCAAGAAGCTCCAAGGCCATGCGCTTGAATGGTGGGAAAAGTACAAGTATACAAGGAAGAAGAGAGGAAAAAGTACGATCAGAACATGGGATAAGTTGAGAGGTAAACTAAAGTATGCTTTTGCTCCAACCTCTTACTTACAGAAGCATCTTTTTTTGACCTTTGAGGGAAATGGCTTTAATTCCTCTTCTAAAGGCATCCCTTTCAACAAGGGGAGTCCCATGAGTGCTTGTGTCTCTAACTCTACTTCCTTCCTTTGTTTGGAGAAACCTAACCCCAACCAAGATGAAAAGATCCTTGGGGAGGAAGCTTCAAGCCTAGTTGACCTCCCTCCTGTTTTTGATGACTATGGTGATGATGAAACCTTTGAACTTGAGGGTCAAGGAGATTATTCATGTCCTTTGCCACGTGTGCTAGATCACCATTTAGATAAGGGAATAGCATGTGTTGCTCACTTTGATCCTTGTTATGACAATTTCATTGTTCCATTATCCCCACAATTAGAACTTGAACTAGACGAACTTATAACCATGGGGGGACAAATAGGAAACACAAGTGAGGGACAACCAAGAGGGGTAGATAAGGAAGGCAAACATGGAGAACCCTTGATCGTTAAAGAAGGATGTCATAAAAACCATGAGGTGAATTGTGACCTACCTCTAAGATTTGATGAGCTTGAAATTGAAAAACTCCAAGTGTCCGATTTGGAGCTATGTGGGGTTGTCGAAGGAATTGAGGAACTCTTGAGTCAAGAAGAATGACCTCATTCACAACAAGAATTGAGGACAATTCTTTTCGAAGAGAGAGGGATTGATGTATATTTTCAAGGGATCATTTTCATTCTTTAAACTCAACTTCAAGGGATGTAAGTTTCAAACAAGTTCATGCATGGCAAGGCTCCTCTTTGGTTCCAATATTTGAATTTCATGACAAAAGACACTTTATGGAGTTCTATTTGAACGTCAAAGTGCCTTTTCCAAACGGGTTTTCCAAATGGGGATCAAGAGTACCTTGCATTTCGATGATGGAGACCATCATGAACGGCCCAACGACTATCAAGCCCAGCACAAGGAAGACCCAATCAAGGTTCAAGAAGTCAAAGAAGTTGCAAAACTTTGCTAGAAATTGGCGTTCATGCCCGAAGAGGTAATGCCGCCTTCATCCCGAAATTTCCCGATTTTTGTGTGCACTTTTGGCCAAACTAAAGTGGTCCCACAACTTGAGGCTCCACATGGTTTTGAAGTTTAAGATCTCAGCTTTCAAACAAGCCCAATTATGTTTAATTTGGACGTCATTTGGTTGGGCTAAATATTACTCAAAGAAGACATGTCCTGCTCCAGTCCAGTTCTGATATAGGTGTCATGTTCGGGCCATAACATTTTATCTACTTATCCAAATTGAGCAAGTGAGCCCATTCTGGAAAATAGATTTCCAGGGATTTCCAACAAGCCCACAATCACCTTATTCGGACGTGTGAGCTGAGAGAAATGCTCAGTTGAAGTGAAGGCTGCTGCATAGAGTTAATGCTGGGCAAATGAAGAGACATAGGTTACATGACATCACCTTGCTGACATCATGCACGACTTGGATGGATTTCTTCAGCTGTTAGGAAGTCTGGAATGTTCATTGTAACCTCCCCCATCCCTTTAAGTTGCGTCTTTTTATTTTTCCTAAGTCTTTTCAATTTTCTAGCTTTAAATTGTTAGGAGTTTGTGTCTTTTGCTTGTCTTGTTGTTGCCTATATATAGTGGGGATGTGAAGTGTTTCTCACTTCAGAGTGGTAAGCTTTCCCAAAGTGAAATACAATTACCTTTGAGTGTGATTCTCAAAAGTATTCCAAATCCCTAGTTCTATATCTTGAATTTTGGCAAGTTCAAGTGGTGTTCTAGGTTCTCTTCCTTTTCCAATTGGAGTGATTCCTTGGGGAAGACAAGAGAATTTGCCCAAGATCAAGTCCTTGAGTGGCTCCGTGAAGGATTATCTCAAGTGCAAGGTCTTGTTTATCCCTTTGTCCTCTTTTGTTATTATTCTTCGATCCATCTCAATCTATCTTACATATTCACTTTTCTTTGGTTTGATTCTTGTTTGGAATTTGTTTGAGTTTGATTTGGTTCACTTACCACCCACATATACATCACAACATCTTGGGTCCAGTCATAAGCCTACACACGTACTCCATGGTGGTCTAATGAATGTGATGCATGTGAACCAATGGGAGAAGAACACAAGGCAAAATTGGATTTGACCACTTCAAGGACACATGTTAACTTCAGATTTTTCCTTTCTCCCTATGGTGGGCACCGAAATGGACTTCCTTCAGCAAAAGGAAAGCTTGTATTCTTGATTAATTAGCTAGCAAAGTTAGTATTCAGTTGTTTGTCAAGGTATTACACCGGTTGTTTAGGATTATATTAGAACCGGATGTAAGCTATTTTACTTAGCATAGAAGGTTACCCTCCTAGGGAGGAAACCTCTTATGACTGGCCATCCTTGCCTATTTAATGGCCTTGTAGCCTTCTTTTTGAGGACACTCAACTTTGAATACAAAAACTTGTGTTAAGCTTAAGACTTGAAGTCTTAATCTTTCATCCCTTCCTTGCTTATCCTTAAGTTGGTCACTTAAGGTGGTGATCTTGGAAATCTTAATATTTGATTAGGTGGATTCCTAGTAAAAGTTAAGGACCCTAAGTTAAGGATTAGGTGGATTCCTAATCAGTTAACTTAATTCCATCACAAACAAACCTAAACACTTAATCTAAACTTGAGAAACACACATCCCCTCTCTTGTTTTCATAAGTGTTCTTCACCTAATTCTTGTGATTCTCTAAGGATTACATCATTTTTGGTATCAGAGCAAGTTCAGATCCTTGCCTGGACCACACGTTACCCCAGCCTATACTATGAACCAAAGCTAAATACAAAGCAAGTCATCAAACACATCCCTCATTCCAAAACACTCAAACCGGCTCTTCCTTTTTTTCCACGGACAGCAAGTTGGCACGGGTACCCCGTGTCCACAAGCACGACCGTGCCACTTTGCTACGTGAAGAATCCTTGCCTTTTCATTCTAAACTCAATCCGCACTTCAAGCCTTTCCTTCCCTCGATCACAAAATGAGTACTAGTATGTCAATGGATGAGAAACTTGAAGCTATTACCAATCAAATGCAAGAATTGGTCTTGAGTAATCAAGAACTCAGGGCTCAAAATGAATATCTGAAGAAGCAACTTAGTGATAGTATGAAGCAAAAACAGAAGATGCAAGGATCAGGAGGTATCAGAATAGAGGAGCCTAGTGAACGACCAAGAAGAATGAGCGGTGAGAATGAGGAAGATATTAATCGAGCTTTGTTTGAATTAGAAGAAGAAGAAGTACCATTTGTGAGGGCTATTAGGGGTCCTAAACCTACTTCTAACTTAGGAGATTTCAAAGTTGAGATTCCTGAGTTTGAAGGAAAGTTAGACCCTGATGAGTTCATAGAATGGTTACAGATTGTAGAGAGAGTCTTTGAGTTCAAGGAAATACCTGAGGATAAAAAAGTGAAGCTAGTTGCTCTTAGATTGAGAAAGTACGCCTCGTTATGGTGGACGAACCTCAATGCCAAGAGAACTAGGGAGAGAAAGAGTAAAATTAGTACTTGGGATAAAATGAAAGCCAAGATGAAAGCACGTTTCCTGCCTTCCACATACGTTCAAGATCAGTACATACTCTTTCACCATTTACAACAAGGCAAAATGAATGTTGAAGAATACACACGTGAGTTCGAAAAACTCATGATTAAATGCGACATTCATGAGCCTGAGGAGCAAACTATTGTTCGTTATCTAGGAGGGCTTGATCCTAGAATAGCCAACATAGTTGATTTGCAAGCTTATACCTCATTCGATGAAGTTTGTATTCTGGCACATAAAGTGGAGCAGCAAAGAAAATCTAAAACCTATGTGTGTGATTTTTCCAAGCCATATTCTTCAACACCAAGCCGTAGGCAACCCTCTAACAAGGGGAGCTACACGCCTCAACCCATTAAACCCACGCCACCTTCCCCTTCCTTTCCACAAAAAACCCCAACTCCACAAAGGCTCCAGCAGATCCCAAATCATCCAAGCCAAACTAGCCAAAAGAGGTGTTATAAGTGTCAGGGCTTCGGACATATCGCATCTGATTGTCCAAGTCGTAAAATTATTTCTTTAGCTGAATGGGAGTCAAAAAAGGATGAGTATGTGGAGGAAAAAAGAGAGGAAAAAGAAGAGGGAGAAGATGTGCAAGATCTGGAAAGTGAAACTGAAGAGTTTGTGGAGCAAGCAGATGAGGGAGAGATGCTTGTAATCAGAAGGGTGATGAGTGTTCAAAAATCAGCTAAGGATGAGCAACGTGAAAATATCTTTCATTCACGTTGTACCATCCAAGGCAAAATTTGTTCAGCGATTATCGATGGAGGAAGTTGTGCCAACGTAGTTTCTTTGGAGGTGATCGAGAAATTGAAATTAGAAACTATGGCTCATCCACACCCATACAATATTCAGTGGTTGAACCAGAGTAAAGGGATTCAAGTTAACTCTCGATGCTTGATTTCATTTACTCTTGGTAAGAATTACCAAGATGAGGTTTGGTGTGATGTTATCCCCATGGATGCCTGCCATATTCTGTTAGGACGCCCCTGGATGTATGACCGAAAGGTTATGCATAATGGTTTCCTAAACGCATATTCCTTTTCAAAAGATGGCAAAAAAATCACCCTTACTCCATTAGCCCCATCCGAACTCCACAAAAAGAAACCACAAAAAAACCCAAATCAATCCGACCTATTGTTGTCACTTGGAGAACCAGTCCTAAAGGCTTCTCAACATGAGTTTAAAGCCTTGAAAGAATGGATCTTAAAAGTGCAAACTAAGCCTGAAACACCCCTACCATCCCATCCTATAGCCAAGATCATATTAAGTCAGTTTGGTCACCTATTTCCCGATGAAATCCCTACGGGTTTGCCTCCCAAACGTGACATCCAACATCATATTGACCTTATACCTGGGGCAGTGTTACCAAATAAGCCAGCCTACAGAGCCAATCCGAAAGATACCCAAGAAATTCAACGTCAGGTTGAAGAGCTTATGTCTAAGGGATTGGTTCGGGAGTCATTAAGTCCTTGTGCGGTTCCGGCTCTTTTGGTACCAAAGAAAGATGGTGCTATGAGGATGTGTGTCGATAGTCGAGCCATAAACAAAATCACTATCAAGTATAGGTATCCCATACCTAGGCTTGAAGATATGCTAGATGAGTTACATGGTTCGAAGGTGTTTAGCAAGATTGATTTGAGAAGTGGATATTACCATATCCGTATTAGGGGAGGAGACGAGTGGAAGACAGCCTTTAAAACCAAGGGAGGGTTATACGAGTGGTTGGTCATGCCCTTTGGTTTGTCAAATGCCCCTAGTACGTTTATGAGGTTGATGAATCAAGTATTTCGACCATTTATTGGAAAATTTGTGGTCGTATACTTTGATGACATATTGGTGTTTAGTAAAGACGAGCATGAGCATCAAGAACATCTTACTCAGGTGATGCTCGTTCTTGAAAAAGAAAAGTTATTTGGGAATCTTAAGAAATGTACTTCTTCACCAGTGAAGTTACCTTCTTAGGATATATTGTTTCTGAAAGTGGGATTAAGGTTGATGAAAGTAAAATAGAGGCCGTTCGGACGTGGCCTGTCCCTAAAAGTATTCATGATGTTCGTAACTTTCATGGTTTGGCCTCGTTCTATAGGAGATTTATTCGTAACTTCAGTACCATCTTATCTCATATGACTGAGGTGCTTAAGGGTTCTTCATTCTCATAGAATCCTAAAGCCCAAGCCGCCTTTGAAGAAGTGAAAGAAAAGTTGACTCGGGCACCTGTCTTAGCATTACCCTGTTTTGATGAAGTTTTTGAGGTTGAGTGTGATGCTTCTGGTGTTGGTATTGGAGGGATTCTTACTCAAGAAGGTCAACCACTTGCCTTCTTTAGTGAGAAATTATGTGATACCAGGAGGAAATATTCAACTTACGATAAGGAGTTCTATGCTATCGTTCGTAGCTTGGAGCACTGGAGTCATTACCTAATTGCTACTGAGTTCATTTTACATTCAGATCATGAAGCTTTGAAGTATATTCAGGGCCAGCATAAATTGAACTCTCGCCACGCCAAATGGGTGGAGTATCTCTAGTCCTTTCACTTCACTATCAAGCATAAGTCCGGGAAGCTGAACCAGGGCGCCGATGCATTATCTCGGCGTTATCTATTATTATTCCAGTTAGATGCTTGTGTCCTGGGGTTCGAGCATCTAAAGGCTTTATACCAAGATGATGAAGACTTTAGGTCGTTGTTTTTGGAGTGTCAAAAACGGCCTAAAGGGGATTTCTTGCTACAGGAGGGTTTTCTCTTTAAAGGTACTCGATTATGCATCCCAAAGTGCAGCACACGTAAGTTGTTGATCCGGGAAGTCCATGGTGGTTCGTTAGCTGGTCATTTTGGAGAAGACAAGACCCTAACCATGCTTAGGGAACATTATTACTGGCCAGGGATGAATAAGGACGTCCAGGATATTATTAAAAGGTGCGGGACATGTCAAATTGCTAAGAGCCATTTGTTACCCCAAGGATTATACACGCCACTGCCAATCTCAACTCAACCATGGGTAGACGTGAGTATGGATTTCATACTTGGTTTACCACGGACTCAAAGGGGTAAGGATTCTATCTTTGTGGTCGTAGACAGATTTTCAAAGATGGCTCATTTCATTCCTTGCATGAAGACTAATGATGCTACTCACATTGCTGAGCTCTACTTTAGAGAAGTTATGAGACTGCATGGGATTCCTCGTTCCATAGTCTCTGATCGAGATACCAAGTTCTTGAGTCATTTCTGGGTTACTTTATGGAAGAAGTTGGGTACTAAACTGAAGTATATACTACCTGCCACCCCTAGACGGATGGACAGACTGAGGTAACTAATTGTACCCTTGGTACCCTACTAAGAGTCCTGATTAGGCACCAAGCTAAAGCCTGGGATTTATTACTTCCACATGCCGAGTTCGCCTACAACAAAACGCCCAGCAAGGCTACTAGTCTATCTCTTTTTAAAGTCGTATATGGAGTTGATCCATTGACCCCCTTGATCTTACACCACGACCACTAGACCAACGGCCAAGTGTAGATGCAGCAGATAGAGTGGGAGAAATCCAGAAATTGCATGAGTTGGTAAAGGCCAGGATCGAGAAAGTTACCAACAACTACATGGCCCACGCCAACAGACATAAGAAAGAGAAAGTATTTCAGCCAGGTGATTTGGTGTGGATACATCTGCAAAAAGAAAGATTTTCTTCCAAAAGGAAAAATAAACTGATGCCACGAGCAGATTGTCCCTTTGAAGTTTTGGAAAGGATTAATAATAATGCTTACAAAGTCGAGTTGCCAGGGGATTATGGAGTCTCAGCCACATTCAATGTTTCTGATCTCAGTTCGTATGAACCAGACAACTATCTATCAGATTTGAGGGCCAAATCTTCCCAACAAGGGGAGGATGATGGAGGACCATCCACGATTAATCATCTAGTCCATGAGATCCCAAATGATCCTATAAAATCAGTCCAATCTTTGATCCAAAGTCATTTGGCAGGGCAAGATCATTTTGCTTTACCCGGGATATCATCCGATGTTAAGCCCGGTTTTGTTTACTTAATTATGGAGGCTTAAATATATTTTAAAAGTCCAATTTTTTTGCTGTCCTTCAAGATCTAGATTTCAGCTTTCAATTCCAAGTGGTTTCAAGTTAATTGGAGTTCATTTGGTCCACGAAATTCAAGCATCTTCACGGGCTATCCAGATTTTGTCCTGCAGTGATATACCTTCAATGTTTTGCTAATCACGGGAGCTACAGAAGTCCAAATGAGATGATTCAAATTGGAGATTAAACTAGTCTTCAGCAGCTTTCTAACAAGGTAAAAATCGCCCTGATTGGACCACGACAAGCAGCTGAGTGTCGCTGTACGAATGGACCTTTATTTTGGTCCAATCATATCCCTTGCTTAGCCGGCTGGTTTTACCTAGCAAAGAGGGTTTGCTTAGCCTCAAAACAACATCTTGGGTCCAGTCATAAGCCTACACACGTACTCCATGGTGGTCCAATGAATGTGAAGCATGTGAACCAATGGGAGAAGAACACAAGGCAAAATTGGATTTGACCACTTCAAGGACACATGTTAACTTCAGATTTTTCCCTTCTCCCTATGGTGGGCGCCGAAATGGACTTCCTTCAGCAAAAGGAAAGCTTGTATTCTTGATTAATTAGCTAGCAAAGTTAGTATTCAGTTGTTTGTCAAGGTATTACACCGGTTATTTAGGATTATATTAGATCCGGATGTAAGCTATTTTGCTTAGCATAGAAGGTTACCCTCCTAGGGAGAAAACCTCTTATGACCGGCCATCCTTGCCTATTTAATGGCCTTGTAGCCTTCTTTTTGAGAACACTCAACTTTGAATACAAAAACTTGTGTTAAGCTTAAGACTTGAAGTCTTAATCTTTCATCCCTTCCTTGCTTATCCTTAAGTTGGTCACTTAAGGTGGTGATCTTGGAAATCTTAATCTTTGATTAGGTGGATTCCTAGTCAAAGTTAAGGACCCTAAGTTAAGGATTAGGTGGATTCCTAATCAGTTAACTTAATTCCATCACAAACAAACCTAAACACTTAATCTAAACTTGAGAAACACACATCCCCTCTCTTGTTTTCATAAGTGTTCTTCACCTAATTCGTGTGATTCTCTAAGGATTACATCATTTTGTTTGTGGAAGAAGTTAGGTACTAAGCTAAAGTATAGTACTACTTGTCATCCACAAATTGATGGGAAGACTGAGGTTACTAATCGAACCTTAGGAACACTCCTAAGAGCTTCGATTAAGCCTCATGCCAAAGCTTGGAATTTGCTTTTACCCCATGCAGAATTTGGTTACAATAGGGCACCAAGCAAGGCTACTGGTCTTTCCCCCTTCAAAGTGGTGTATGAAATTGATCCCCTTAGTCCACTTGATCTTACACCATGACCCTTAGACCAAAAGCCAAGTGCTGATGCAGCATCAAGGGTAGAAGAAATCAAGAAGATTCATGAGTTAGTAAGGAGCAAGATTGAGAAGACAAATGAAGCATATCAAGCTCAGGCCAACAAACACAAGAAGAAAGTGTCTTTTCAACCTGGCGACCTCGTGTGGATTCACCTTAGGAATGAAAGATTTCCATCCAAAGGGAAGAACAAGCTCATTCTAAGGGCTGATGGTCCTTTTGAGGTGCTTGAACGTATTAATTACAATGCTTATAAGGTTGATTTACCAGGTAACAATGGAGTTTCAACCACATTCAATGTAGCTGATTTAAAAGCTTTCCAAAATGATGATTAACTTGCTGATTTGAGGATCAAATCTTCTCAAGAAGGGGAGGAGGATGGAGTCCCCACCACCAAACACAAGGAAAAAGGTCCAACAAGTCCAACAATGCCCATTGCAAGCTCCAAAGCCCAAGCATTGGCTTAGATTGTTGAAGAGAGCCAAAGTTAAGCAACCTGGTTGAATGGCCAGAATCTGCCCGATTTTGTTCATCTCATTACTTAAGCTACATTGTGGATTAAGTCTTACATTTTTGCATTTTTGGGATCCTTATAATGTCTACTTTTGGGTCCAAACATTAATTTTCAATCACACACAAAAGAGGATAGAAGATCAAGGCATTTTGCTCAACCGGCCAGTTTTGACCCGAAACTGCATGGTTAAATGTTTTAGTAGAATTAACCCACTTAAACATGATTTAACCTTGATTTTTTTTGCAGGGGGTTTGTACACACCCTAAGGTTTCCCCCCAGGGCCTAAAAATCAAATCATGATCATTTTTGTTAAGCTTAATTCAAGTTTGAAAACCAGGTAAAAACTGTTCCTTGAACCCGGTTTGATGCAATCAGGTTGAATTACCTTCATTTGTGGGTTTTCTCCTTTCTAGCTAGAGTGGCACACGTCCCAAGGCTTCTAGAACATCAATCCTCAGCTGCAAAAGGAATTTTTCTAGAGAAGAATGACCAATGGGAAGCAAGGCGGCAAAGAAGTTGTCTCTTGAAGCTAATTGGCCAGCCGAAAAGGAGTTACCACTTTACGGCTGCTCCTCCTTTCTTTTACTAGGTTGCTGGTTGTATTAAGCCTAAACATGTATAATTAAGGTTGTAAACTTCATTTGCTTTATTTTCCTTTGCATTTTGAATGTAATTAGATTAGGTTAAGCAAGCTTGTATTCGGGTTAGCTTAAGCCGTGAGATTAGCCTAATCAAAGATGTTTCCTCATTAGGAAGGAAACCTTTAGGTGTTTGGTTGCTAGGTTGCATGCTGGCTAGGATTGTAAACTTAAGCTACTCACAGCCATTTGCTGTTTGATGTAAAGCTCAAGGGATTAAGCTTACAGTCAATAGAAAGCAATGGAGAACAAAGAACACTCACGGTTTCTCTTGGAACTTGTGACTGAAATGGATGAAAAGGATAGAGCTAATCTTGGGTTTTGGATGCATAAACACCACCAAAACCAAGGTTATGGCCCGTAAACTTGAATAAGATACAGATAATCACCACTTAATCAAGATTAGGACTTCACTTGATCACCACCTTAACCGGCTTAGTGAAGGATAAGCAAGTTTAGTGTTTGATAAACGAAAGCACAAATGCTCCCAAAGGGGATTTTTCCATTCAAAGTGTAAGAATCAGCAAAATGGCCAAGACTCCCTTATGTTTACAAGCCTAGCAAGCACCCTAGCTAGCAAGCAAGCACCTAAAGCTTTCCTTCCTAGGGAGGAAAGGTATTAGTTTAAGCTAACCTTCACGGTTAGAGTTAACCGTGTACAAACCATGCTTAAAACTAATCTCATTACGTTCTTATTGATAAGGAAAGCAAAACAAATGATGCATACAACTTAATCAAGTCATACTTAAGCTTAACCAATGAGAATTCTAGCGAAAAGCATGCGAAGCAGCTGTAAAGTAATGGTTCCTTTTCGGCTGTCCAATAGACAAGTTTATTTGCAGCAAGCCTCCCATTGGTTACTCTTCTCAATGCAAGCCCCTTTTTGTAGCTGATCATTAGCTTTATAGAAGTCTTAAGACGTGTGCCACTCAAGCTAGAAAGGACGAAACCGACGGCTGAAGGCAAAAGTGGCCGGGGACATCAAACTGGGTTCACGGGTAGTTTTGGACCCGATTTTGCAACCTAAATTAAGGTTAACAAAAGTGAGCATGATTTTGTTTTCAGGCTATGGAGGGAAACCTTAGGGTGTATACTAACCCCCCTACAAATGAAGTAAGGTTAAATCATGTTTAAGTAGAGTAATCCCTCTAAAACATTTAACCATGCAGTTTTGAACCAAAACTCGCTGGTTAGATAAAATGCCTTGATCTCCCATCTTCTTGTGTGTATGATTGGAAATGAATGCTTGGATCTTAAAGTAGACACCATAAGGTTTCCAAAAATGCAAAAATATTAGACTTAAGCCACAATGCAGCTTAAGTAATGAGATAAACAAAACCGGGCATTTTCTGGCCATTCAACCTGATTGTTGCAGTTTGAGTCTCTTGCAAAATGTGAGCCATCCTTTGAACTTGGGACCTTTTTCTTGGACGTTCTAGAGTTGTTTCATCATGGACAAGGTCTTGGCTTAGGAGGACTCCATCATTCTCCCTTTGTTGAAAAGATTTGATCCTCAAATCTATTGGGGAATCATCAGGATGGAAGGGGCTCAAATCTGCCACATTGAACGTGGCTGAAACTCCATAATCTCCAGGTAGATCATCCTTGTATGCATTGTCTTTAATTCTTTCTAAGACCACAAATGGACCTTCAGCTCGTGACATGAGTTTGTTCTTTCTTTTAGAAGGAAATCTTTCCTTCCTTAAGTGGATCCAAACTAGGTCTCTAGGTTGAAATACTATCTTTCTCCTATGCTTGTTGGCTTGGGCTTCATAGGATGCATTTATCTTCTTAATTCTAGCTTTTACCAACTCATGGAGCTTTTGAATTTCCTCCACTCTTATTGCTGCATCAGCACTTGGTTTCTGATCTTGAGGCCGGGGAGTAAGATCAAGGGGACTTAGAGGATCAATCCCATACACCACCTGGAATGGTGAAAGACCAGTAGCCTTGCTGGGGGCTTTGTTGTACACAAACTCAACATGTGGCAAGAGTAAATCCCAAGCTTTGGCATTAGGTTTAATCAAAGCTCTTATGAGAGTGCATAAGGTTTGATAAGTTACCTCAGTTTGGCCATCAGTTTGGCACTATACAACAATTTAGTACCAAGCTTCTTCCATAAAGTAATCCAAAAATGACTTAAAAATTTTGTATCCCTATCAGAAACAATAGACTTAGGGATACCATGCAATCTGGTTACCTCGTTGAAGTATAATTTTGTAATGTGTGTAGCATTGTTGGTCTTGTTGTAAGGTATGAAGTGTGCCATCTTTGAAAATTTATCTACCACCATAATGCCCTTTTGGGTTCTAGGTAAATCCAAAATGAAGTCCATACTCACTTCCACTAAAGGTAGGGTAAGCACGGGCAGTGGAGTATACAAACCGTGGGGTAAGGTATGACTTTTAGCTACTTGGTACGTACCGCACCTTCTTAAGATGTCTTGAACATCCTGATGCATATTTCCATATGCATCATTTTTATTCAAGACCAATTTCAAAGAAGAAAAGGGTCAAAGAAGATCATGCTTGGAAGTGTGCTTATTTGGTCTTATTAAGTGAGTTCAAAGACTCACGACACTATGAAGAGGTCAAAAAGAGGTTAAGCTTTGCTAGAAATTTGGCGCTGAATTCATCCCTGCGGAACCCGATTTTTTGTGACCACTTTTGGACAAGCTCAAGTGGACCCACAACTTGAGGCTCCACATGGTTTTGAAGTTTAAGATTTCAGCTTTCAAATAAGCCCAAGTTTGTTTAATTTGGACATCATTTGGTTGGGCAAAATATCACTCAAAGATACGTTATGCTGATCCAGTCCAGTCTGAGATAGGTGCATTGTTTGGGCCATAACTTTCAAACCGCTTATCCAAATTGAGCAAATGAGCCCATTCTGGAAAATAGACTTCCAGGGCTTTCTAACAAGCCCAAGAACGCGTGATTTGGCCGAGTATTCTGGAAGTTATGCTCTGTTGAAGTTGAGGCAGTTGCAAGGATTAATGCTGGGAATATGAAGAGTCTTAGGTTACATATATTTGTGTGGCTGATATTGTGCACGTTTTAGATGCTTCTAGATTGATGTAATCAGCTGCAAAAATCCTAGAATATTCCTTGTAACCTCCCCCACCCCCTTTTATGATGTGTCTTTTCATTTTTCTTAGACTTTTCATTAGCTAGTTTTAATTGTTAGGAGTTATTTGAGTCTTTTGATTGTCTTTTGCTGAGTCTATAAAAGGGGAGGGGCATGTGAAGCTAATCATTCAGCATTGTAAGAGATTTCCAAAGTAATACAAGCACCTTTGAGAGTGATTCTCATTTGTGTCTCAAAATTCCTAGTTCTATATCTTGAATTTGGCTCATTCAAGTGGTGTTCTAGGTTCTCTTCCTTTTCCAATTGGAGTGATTCCTTGGTTAAGACAAGAGAATTAGCCCAAGATCAAGTCATTGAGTGGCTCCGTGAAGGATTATCTCAATTACAAGTTCTTGTTTATCCTTGTTCTTTTTGTTATTATTCTTCAAACCATCACAATCTATCTTCCACCATATTCACTTTTCTTTGGTTGATTCTTGTTTAGTTTGAGTTTGAGTTGATTTGGTTCACTTACCCACCCACACATACATCAATTGGTATCAGAGCCAAGGCTTTTAAGTGACCCACATCATACCCAAACACATCCCAAAAAGCCAAAATACAAAAAAAAAAAAGAGGCACAAACCGGCAATCCGAAGTCTTGAAGACCAGAGAAGCAGCACGGTGCCCCCGTGCCACCAAGCACGACCGTGCCACGGTAAGTTTCTGCATTTCTTCAAGTCGAAGCATAGCACGGCCTGCCCGTGCCCCCTTGCACGACCGTGCCACCTTTGCCACAGCCAACTTTCGTTTCAAATCAATCCACGAAGAACCCTAGACCTCATCCTTTATGCCGTCTTCAAAGAACTTGGAGAAAGAACTAGCTCTTATTGATATTGGATATGCTTGTTTTGCAATTCCAAAATTTCATGGCGAAAAGGAAGAGTTCGCAGGTTGGTTATCTAAGGTGGAACGAGTTTTTGCTTGTTGTATCCTTAATGACCAACAGAAGTTCGAAGTGGTTATTTCAAGATTGAGAGGTTGTGCACTTCAGTGGTGGAATAAATATAAGTTTGAGCGAAAAAAGAAAGGAAAAGAAAAGGTGAGAACTTGGAAGAAATTGAGTAGTAAGTTGAAGGGTTCCTTTTACCCATCCACTTACATGCCCATGAAAGAAAGTATCTCCGTTAAGCTCACGGGTTCATTCCCTTCCACCCCACAAAAAGAACCAACCCCACAAATGATCTTTCCCCCACAACCTAGGAGGTGTCTCAAGTGCCAAGGGCTTGGACACTTATCCACGGATTGCCCAAATAACGAGGTCATTACCTTGGAAGAAAGGAAAGCCGTGGAAGAAGAGAACGATCAGGAGGAAAGCTGATGTATATGAGGGTGGTAAGTGAACCAAATCAAACTCAAATAAACCCAAATAAGAATTGAACCAAAGTAAAGAGAAAATGGAAGGTTGATTGAGGTGGAATGAAAATAATAGCAAAACAGAACAAAGGATAAACAAGACCTTGCACTTGAGATAATCCTTCGCGGAGCCACTCAAGGACTTGATCTTGGGCAAATCCTCTCGTCTTCACCAAGGAATCACTCCAATTGGAAAAGAAAAGAGAACCTAGAACACCACTTGAACTTGCCAAAATTCAAGATATAGAACTAGGGATTTGGAATACTTTTGAGAATCACACTCAAAGGTAATTGTATTTCACTTGGGAAAGCTTACAACTCTGAATGATGAAATGCAACTACACAACCCACCTATTTATAGGCTAAACAAAGACAACCAAAAGACTTAAAAACTCCTAGTAATTAAAACTAGAAAATTGAAAAGACTTAGGAAAAATAAAAAGACTCATCATAAAAGGGGTGGGGGAGGTTATAAGGAATATTCTAGGATTTCTCAGCTGAATATCTCCATCTAGAAGCCTCCAAAACGTGCACAATATCAGCCACACAAATACATGTAACCGAAGACTCTTCATTTTCCCAGAATTAATCCTTGCAGCTGCCTCAACTTCAACAGAGCATAACTTCCAGAATACTCGGCCAAATCACGCGTTCTTGGGCTTGATAGAAAGCCCTGGAAGTCTAGTTTCCAGAATGGGCTCATTTGCTCAATTTGGATAAGCGGTTTAAAAGTTATGGCCCAAACAATGCACCTATCTCAGACTGGACTGGATCAGCATAACGTATCTTTGAGTGATATTTTGCCCAATCAAATGATGTCCAAATTAAACAAACTTGGGCTTGTTTGAAAGATGAAATCTTAAGCTTCAAAAGCACATGGGCCCTCAAGTTGTGGGTCCACTTGAGCTTGTCCAAAAGTGGTCACAAAAATCGGGTTCCGCAGGGATGAATTCGGCACCAAATTTCTAGCAAAGCTTAACCTCTTTTTGACCTCTCCATAGTGTCGCGAGTCTTTGAACTCACTTAAGAAGACCAAATAGGCACATTTCCATGCATGATCTTCTTTGACCCTTTTCTTCTTTGAAATTGGAGTTGAATAAAAATGATGCATATGGAAATATGCATCATACTCCCCGGGTTGTTTTGAGTTTGTCCTCAAACTCAAAGGGTTGGCAAGCCTCTCAAGAAAGGGGTCGCGCTTACAATATGGGAGCTTTTGGGGAAGGAGGTCACAGGGCATCACCTCTAGAGAGATATAGAAGAGGGTGAGGGGAGGATGATAAAACGGGTCATACCTGGTGAGGAGAAGAGGCGGAAGTGGGAAATCTTCTTTGGGGGCAAGGGTTTGGGAAGGATGAATGAGGGTTAAGGCTTGTCGGTCCTTTTGTGGCTTGGGGCTTTGGCACGATGGAATAGGGGTCAAGGTGATTTTCTTCTCATCCTTAATAAAGGAGTAGGTGTTGAGGCGCCCATGATGAATTACATGGCGATCAAACATCCATGGTCTACCCAACAATATATGGCTTGCATCCATAGGAAGAATGTCACACAATATCTCATCCTTATAGTGGTCTCCAATAGAAAGAGAAATGAGGCATTGATGAGAAATGTATATACCTTTGCCTTGATTTAGCCATTGGATGCTATAAGGCTTAGGATGGGGTGTAGTCGCAAGTTTGAGCTTGTCCACCATGGTTTTGGATGCAACATTTGTACAACTACCTCCATCGATGATGAGGGTACAAACTTTCCCTTGAATAGTGCACCTTGTGTGGAAAATCGCCTCTCTTTGCTCCAAGCCTTCTTGAGTAGCAAATCCGCTCAATGCTCGCCTAATGACAAGCAACTCACCTTCATCGGGGCCTATGATAACCTCTTCTTCTTTTTCCTCCAAACTTTCCTCTTCTTCATGGTCATGCTCCTCAAAAGAAGCTTGGTACTCAGCCAGGGAAACAATCTTCTTGTTAGGACACTCAGATGCAAAATGTCCCATACCTTGACAACGGAAACAACGAACCTGGTCTTTTGGCCGTGAGGGCACTTTTGTGGGAGGTGGAGGGGTGATGGGAGGGACACTTTTGGCGGGTGAGGGGGTTTGAATTTGTGGGGGAAAGTAAGGTGATTCTTGAGAAAAAGGACGGGAAGGAGTCTTGGAAAAGATGCTCTTTTCCTTAGATTTCTTTTGTTGCTCTACCTTATAGGCTAGAGAACTCAAGTCATCTAGGGATGAGTAAGGTTGCAACTCAATTACATGAGCAATGGACTCATCAAGACCGGTTAAGTATCTTACCAAGGTTTGAGAGTCATCTTCTTTCAAGTCGCATTTGAGTAGGAGTTGTTCAAACTCCCGAGTGTATTCTTCCACACTCTTGAATCCTTGCTTGAGTCGATGGAGTTTGAGATAATTGTCTTGCACATAGTGAGAGGGAAGAAACTTGGCCTTGAGTTTTTCTTTCATTTTGGCCCACGTTCTAATTTTCCCTTTCCCATTTCTTGCTCTTTTCGCTCCAAGGTTAGCCCACCAGATTGAAGCATATTTGCGGAGTTTAAGGGCTACGAGTTTCACCTTCTTGTCCTCCGGAATGTCCTCATATTCAAAGATCCTCTCAATGGTGTGCAACCAATCGAGAAATAAGTCCGGGTCAAGTTGGCCTTCAAATTCGGGGATGTCAATTCGGACACCACCAATATTGCTTCCTTGCCTTCGTCTCCTTGGGGCTTCTTCGTCACTAGAATTGGCTCGGGATTGAAGGACTTCTTCTTCCGATTCGACCACCGGTTCATGAGGATGAGAGGGAGTGGGGCTATGAACCCACCTTCGTTTTTCCTCCAAAAGTTGCCCAAGTTGAGTTCGAAGATAAGTGACTTGAGCTTCTAACTCTTCCACACGTGCTTGGTCGCTTCTTGTGGACTTTGTAGACATGTTGGAGATGCTTTGAAGGAAGAATATGCAGCAGGGAAAGTGGCACGGTCGTGCGGGGGGCACGGTCAGGCCGTGCTATACTTCGGCTGAAGAAAATGCAGAAAAGTAGAGTGGCACGGTCGTGCTTGGCGGCACGGGGGCACCGTGCTGCTTCTCTGGTCTTCGAGACTGGGTTTGCCGGTTTGTGCCTCTTTTTTTTTTTTTGTTTGTATTTTGGCTTTTTGGGATGTACTTGGGTGTGATGTGGGTCACTTAAAAACCGTGGCTTTGATACCAATTGATGTATATGTGGGTGGTAAGTGAACCAAATCAAACTCAAATAAACCCAAATAAGAATTGAACCAAAGTAAAGAGAAAATGGAAGGTTGATTGAGGATGGAATGAAATAATAGCAAAACAGAACAAAGGATAAACAAGACCTTGCACTTGAGATAATCCTTCACGGAGCCACTCAAGGACTTGATCTTGGGCAAATCCTCTCGTCTTCACCAAGGAATCACTCCAATTGGAAAAGAAAAGAGAACCTAGAACACCACTTGAACTTGCCAAAATTCAAGATATAGAACTAGGGATTTGGAATACTTTTGAGAATCACACTCAAAGGTAATTGTATTTCACTTGGGAAAGCTTACAACTCTGAATTCAAATGCAACTACACAACCCACCTATTTATAGGCTAAACAAAGACAACCAAAAGACTTAAAAACTCCTAGCAATTAAAACTAGAAAATTGAAAAGACTTAGGAAAAATAAAAAGACTCATCATAAAAGGGGTGGGGGAGGTTATAAGGAATATTCTAGGATTTCTCAGCTGAATATCTCCATCTAGAAGCCTCCAAAACGTGCACAATATCAGCCACACAAATACATGTAACCGAAGACTCTTCATTTTTCCAGAATTAATCCTTGCAGCTGCCTCAACTTCAACAGAGCATAACTTCCAGAATACTCGGCCAAATCACGCGTTCTTGGGCTTGATAGAAAGCCCTGGAAGTCTAGTTTTCAGAATGGGCTCATTTGCTCAATTTGGATATGCGGTTTAAAAGTTATGGCCCAAACAATGCACCTATCTCAGACTGGACTGGATTAGCATAACGTATCTTTGAGTGATATTTTGCCCAATCAAATGATGTCCAAATTAAACAAACTTGGGCTTGTTTGAAAGATGAAATCTTAAGCTTCAAAAGCACATGGGCCCTCAAGTTGTGGGTCCACTTGAGCTTGTCCAAAAGTGGTCACAAAAATCGGGTTCCGCAGGGATGAATTCGGCACCAAATTTCTAGCAAAGTTTAACCTCTTTTTGACCTCTCCATAGTGTCGCGAGTCTTTGAACTCACTTAAGAAGACCAAATAGGCACATTTCCATGCATGATCTTCTTTGACCCTTTTCTTCTTTGAAATTGGAGTTGAATAAAAATGATGCATATGGAAATATGCATCAAAAGCCTTGAAGAAGAAATTGAACTCAAGGTTGAAAAAGAAGAAATACTTCACTTAGAGAAGGTTTCTCAAAAGCCAAACAAAGATGAAAAGATCCAAGGAGAGGAAGCTTCAAGCCTAGTTGACCTACCTCTTGTTTTTGGTGACTGTGGTGATAAAGAGACCATTGAACTTGAGACCCAAAGATCCGAGTTGAAGCAAGAAGAGATTGTGCAAGAAATTGAGCAATCCTTCACCGAAGAAGGGTGCCAAGAAGATAATGAGGTGAATTTGAGCATAACCCCAAGAATTGAAGAGCATGTAGTTAAAGACCTTGAAGTGATGAAGCCATGTAGGGTTGCTGAAAAGTTTGAGCAACTCTTGACCCAAGAAGAATTCACCTTAACCCCCATTCAACCTTCCCAACCCTTCAAACCACAAAAGGACCGACAAGCCTTAACCCTCATTCATCCTTCCCAAACCCTTGCCCCCAAAGAAGATTTCCCACTTCCGCCTCTTCTCCTCACCAGATATGACCCGTTTTATCATCCTCCCCTCACCCTCTTCTATATCTCTCTAGAGGTGATGCCCTTTGACCACTTCCTACAACAGCTCCCATTTCATAAGCATGCCTCCCTTCATGAGAAGCTTGCCAACCCTTTGAGTTTGAGGACAAACTCAAAACAACCCGGGGAGTATGATGCATATTTCCATATGCATCATTTTTATTCAAGACCAATTTCAAAGAAGAAAAGGGTCAAAGAAGATCATGCTTGGAAGTGTGCTTATTTGGTCTTATTAAGTGAGTTCAAAGACTCACGACACTATGAAGAGGTCAAAAAGAGGTTAAGCTTTGCTAGAAATTTGGTGCTGAATTCATCCCTGCGGAACCCGATTTTTTGTGACCACTTTTGGACAAGCTCAAGTGGACCCACAACTTGAGGCTCCACATGGTTTTGAAGTTTAAGATTTCAGCTTTCAAATAAGCCCAAGTTTGTTTAATTTGGACATCATTTGATTGGGCAAAATATCACTCAAAGATACGTTATGCTGATCCAGTCCAGTCTGAGATAGGTGCATTGTTTGGGCCATAACTTTCAAACCGCTTATCCAAATTGAGCAAATGAGCCCATTCTGGAAAATAGACTTCCAGGGCTTTCTAACAAGCCCAAGAACGCGTGATTTGGCCGAGTATTCTGGAAGTTATGCTCTGTTGAAGTTGAGGCAGTTGCAAGGATTAATGCTGGGAATATGAAGAGTCTTAGGTTACATATATTTGTGTGGCTGATATTGTGCACGTTTTAGATGCTTCTAGATTGATGTAATCAGCTGCAAAAATCCTAGAATATTCCTTGTAACCTCCCCCACCCCCTTTTATGATGTGTCTTTTCATTTTTCTTAGACTTTTCATTAGCTAGTTTTAATTGTTAGGAGTTATTTGAGTCTTTTGATTGTCTTTTGCTGAGTCTATAAAAGGGGAGGGGCATGTGAAGCTAATCATTCAGCATTGTAAGAGATTTCCAAAGTAATACAAGCACCTTTGAGAGTGATTCTCATTTGTGTCTCAAAAATTCCTAGTTCTATATCTTGAATTTGGCTAATTCAAGTGGTGTTCTAGGTTCTCTATCTTTTCCAATTGGAGTGATTCCTTGGTTAAGACAAGAGAATTAGCCCAAGATCAAGTCATTGAGTGGCTCCGTGAAGGATTATCTTAATTACAAGGTCTTGTTTATCCTTGTTCTTTTTGTTATTATTCTTCAAACCATCTCAAACTATCTTCCACCATATTCACTTTTCTTTGGTTGATTCTTGTTTAGTTTGAGTTTGAGTTGATTTGGTTCACTTACCCACCCACACATACATCACATCCTTCTCCATCCCTGGCCAATAATAATGTTCTCTTAACATGGTTAAGGTCTTTGACTCACCAAAATGTCCAGCCAAGGAACCACCATGAACTTGATGGAGGTCTGATGGTCATCCCTCACTTCCAGAATGTTTAGGCAAAAACCAAAAATCCAAAACAAGCCTAGACATCAAAATACACCATGCTGCCAGGTCAGATTGCACTTAACCGTGAAATCTGGTTATGGTCACCTAATTTTAGGGTGACTTAAGTCCTTAATTTTGGTGTTCTCATAAACCCTAGGATGTTAGGTTTCTAATAAAACAAGTTTCAGCCTCATTGGAGTTCATTTGCTCATCCAAAATCTATGTTTAAATCAAACTACCCTGAAGACAGTTTACATCTAGATTTTACCCGATTTTGGAGATTACATTTCTTAATCTTCCATGAGGTTTATGGTGTATCCTCAAGGGGGAAACCAAGAGGATGGGAAAGAGGGTGGAATGAATGCAATGGATGGTAGCAACAAGGCAACTTTGAATTCACAAACTCACCTTGAGTTGGGGATGTTAGAACCGGAACTAACACCTACCTTGGATACAGAAACACCACCAAGGTTTGATGTTAGGGCCCTTAACAACCTCTTGGATACAGAAACACCACCAAGAAGGAAGTTAAGACTCTTACTAGATCACCACTCAACTTGGCCAAGAGATGAGATAAGCTAGAAGAGAGTTTGAGGATTCAAAGGAGCAAAGCTCAACTTCATTTCATGAAATTGCTTGATAGTGGCCGGCCAAGGGTTTGTGGGGGTATTAATACAAAAGTTTCAAGTACAAATCATAGGCCCTAGGTTGCACTATAAGCTAAACTAGGCAAAAATACAAAGATCAAATCAAAGCAAAAAAGGATAGATGCATCCTCCACTTGACACCTCTTCAATGCTAATCTTGAGGATGATGTGTCGATCTTGGGGTGAATGGAAGCTTCCTTGGCAGCTTGGTACTTCCCATAATGACTGTTGCAAGTGGCTAAGCATGGATTAGAGCAACAAAAAACACCTCATCACTCTCTCTTGTACCCGGCTGGCCTAGGACCGGTTAAAAGGGTGTTTCAGCCCTTGTTTTGGTGGTTAATAGCTCCTCATGAGTGTAATTTGGCTGAGGTTTTTTGTGGTCACTTGATAATATTTTTAAAGTACTTTCAAGCCATAAAAGTTTCAAGCCAAATAGAAGAGAGATGGGCCCCCAAACAGCCTCTTGTTTCAGCCCTACCCAGTTCAGCGCCAGAATATAGTGATTGACTTTGCTTGGAGTTTTGAGGTATCAAATGAACTCCAAATGACTTGGAAGAGGTCTTGATGGAAAGAGCACGTCTTGAACTTAAACTTAGGCTTCCTGCAACCCCATTTTAGCCTTGGAAAGTTTAGGAAATAACGTGCACAAAACCGGGTTTGTGCACGCCTGAAATTCCAGTTTTGAGGAAATAGTTTCCTTGCTCCCTTAGGCTGATTTCTTGCATCTTGGACATGAGGTTTGGACCTTTTGGGCTCCCTTGATGGCTATGGATCACGTTAGGGGATGGACCTCCATCATCCTCCCCTTGTTGAAGAGAATTTGCCCTCAAATTGATAAGATTATCATCCTCCTCATAAGGGCTAAGGTCGGCTACGTTGAAAGTAGCCGAAACTCCATACTCACCGGGCAAATTGATCTTGTATGCATTATCATTGATGCGTTCCAACACTTCAAAAGGACCATCGGCCCTTGGCATCAATTTGCTCTTCCTCTTAGAAGGAAACCGTTCCTTCCTTAAGTGAACCCATACCAAATCACCGGGGTGGAACACCATCTTCTTTCTATGCTTGTTGGCATGGTCTTTGTATGAGGCATTGGCCTTCTCAATCATGGCCTTCACGGTTTCATGGAGTTTTTGGATCTCCTCTACCCGTTTGCTAGCCTCCATGTGAGGCTTCTCATTCATTTCTCTTGGAGTAAGATCAAGGGGACTTAAAGGATCCATCCCATAGACTACCTTGAATGGTGATAAACCGGTGGCCTTGCTAGGTGACTTGTTGAAGGCGAATTCGGCTTGTGGCAAGGCTAAGTCCCAAGCTTTGATGTTGGATTTCACTAGCACTCTTAAGAGGGTTCCCAAAGTCCGGTTGGTGACTTCGCTTTGCCCATCCGTTTGAGGGTGGCATGAAGTGCTATACTTGAGCTTGGTTCCCATCTTCTTCCAAAGTGTCACCCAAAAATGGCTAAGGAACTTGGTATCCCTATCCGAAACAATGGATCTAGGGATGCCATGTAGCCTCATTACTTCCTTGAAGTATAACTCGGCAATGTGGGTGGCATCATTGGTCTTGGTACAAGGTATGAAATGGGCCATCTTAGAGAAACGATCAACAACAACAAAGATCGAATCTTTACCCCTTTGTGTCCTTGGGAGGCCAAGGATGAAGTCCATGCTTACATCTTCCCAAGGATGATTGGGAGTGGGTAGGGGTGTGTAGAGACCGTGGGGTAGGAGGTGACTCTTGGCAACTTGGCAAGTTGCACATCTCTTCAACACATCTTGGACATCTTTGCTCATACTCGGCCAATAATAATGTTCCCTTAACATCGTAAGGGTCTTGTTTTCTCCAAAGTGACCGGCTAAAGATCCACCATGGACCTCACGAATGAGCAACTCTCTCGTGCCACACTTAGGCACACATAATCTTGAACCCTTGAATAAAAAGCCATCTTGGACAAGGAAATCACCTTTAGGGTGCCGAAGGCATTCTTTGTAGAGCTCTCCCAATTCTTCATCATTCTCATATAGGGACTTCAAGTGCTCAAAGCCAAGGATGCAAGCATCAAGTTGGAATAGAAGTAAGTGCCTCCTTGACAAGGCATCGGCTCCTTGATTGAGCTTTCCGGATTTGTGCTTGATGGTGAAGTTAAAAGATTGGAGGAACTCCACCCACTTGGCATGCCGTGAGTTAAGCTTATGTTGCCCTTGAATGTATTTCAAGGCTTCATGATCGGAGTGCAAGATGAACTCACTAGCCACCAAGTAATGATTCCAATGCTCAAGGCACCTCACTATTGCATAGAACTCCTTATCATACGTGGAGTACTTTCTCCTTGAGTCACAAAGCTTCTCACTAAAGAAGGCTAAGGGCCGCCCTTCTTGAGTGAGGACTCCTCCAATGCCAACTCCCGAGGCATCACACTCTACCTCAAACACTTTATCAAAGCATGGCAAGGCAAGAACCGGTGCTTGGGTGAGCTTGGACTTGATGGTTTCAAAGGACTTGAATGATGTGCCTTTGATAACCTCGGTCATAGGGGCCATAATGGTACTAAAGTTTCTAATGAACCGCCTATAGAATGAGGCAAGCCCATGGAAACTTCGCACATCATGAATACTCTTGGGGGTTGGCCAAGACCGAATTGCTTCCACTTTACTCTCATCAACTTTGATGCCTTCACTTGTGACAATGTAACCAAGGAAGGTGACCTCATGAGTGAAAAATGCACACTTCTTGAGGTTACCGTAGAGCTTTTCCTTCTCTAGAACCTTCATGACTTGTGTGAGGTGTTGAAGGTGCTCTTCTTCATTCTTGCTATAGATGAGGATGTCATCAAAATACACCACAACGAATTTTCCAATGAAGGGCCGGAACACTTGGTTCATGAGCCGCATGAAGGTACTTGGAGCATTTGACAATCCGAATGGCATGACTAGCCACTCATACAAGCCTCCTTTGGTTTTGAAGGCCGTCTTCCATTCATCTCCCTCTCTAATGCGGATTTGGTAGTAACCACTTCTCAAGTCCACCTTAGAGAACACACTAGAACCATATAACTCATCAAGCATATCCTCAAGGCGGGGAATTGGATATCTATACTTGATGGTTATCTTGTTGATTGCCCGACTATCAACACACATACGCATGCTTCCATCTTTCTTTGGCACAAGGAGGGCCGGAACCGCACAAGGGCTCAAGCTCTCTCTAATCAACCCCTTATCCATAAGCTCATCAACTTGCCTTTGGATTTCCATGGTTTCTTTGGGGTTTGTCCGGTAAGCCGGTTTGTTTGGGAGAATGGAACCGGGTATGAGATCAATATGGTGTTGGATGGTTCTTTGTGGTGGTAAGCCGGGGGGTATTTCTTCGGGGAAGACATGGCTAAAATGTTCAAGGAGGGAAATGGCTAGAGGATGTGATGGTGTGGAGGTTTCGGATTCTTCAAGGGTGGCTAGGATCCACTCCTTAAAGGCCTTGAATTCATGGTGAGAAGCCTTAAGGAGAGGTTCACTCACGGCTAGAAGCATGTCCGAATGGTCATGGCTTGGTTGGGGCTTACTTTTGTGGAGTTGGGAAGGGCTTAATGGGGCAAGGGTGATCTTCTTCCCATCTTTGTGGAAGGTGTAGGTGTTTAGATAGCCATCATGTATGACCTTCCGATCAAACAACCAAGGTCTCCCCAACAAAAGGTGACATGCATCCATGGGGATAATATCACACCACAATTCATCATGATAGTGCTTCCCAATTGAAAATAAAATCAAGCACGTTGAATTAACTTGCAACCCCTTACCTTGATTTAGCCATTGAATGTTGTAGGGGTGAGGATGAGCCGAAGCTTGAAGGCCAAGCTTTTCCACCATAGTCACGGAAGCCACATTTGCACAACTCCCTCCATCAATGATGAGGGAACACACGTTGCTTTGAATAGTACATCTTGTATGAAAGATGTTCTCCCTTTGTTCTTCAAGTTCTCCTTTTTTTGTGCTCAAAGCTCTCCTCAACACAAGCAACTCTCCCTCATCGGCCTCTTCAATCACTTCCTCTTGTTCCTCCATATAATACACACCTTCTCTCTCTTCCTCCTCTACTCCCTCTTCTTCCCTCTTCTCATCCCACTCGGCCAAGGTAATAATCCTCCTATTTGGACACTCCGAAGCAATGTGCCCAAGACCTTGACATTTGAAACATCTCCTTTGGTCATTTGGCTTAGGGTTGGGACGGTTTTGGGGTGGTGGACTTTTTTGTGGAGCTTGGTTCTTTTGTGGAGGTGAGGGTGTAGTAACCGTGGGTTTGGGAGGTGGGTAAGAGCTCCCCTTGTTGAAAGGTTGGCTCTTGGGAAAGGGTTTGGGAGGTTCTCTTTTGTAGAGCTTGGATTTCCTTTGTTGTTCAACTTTGTGGGCTAATACACACACTTCATCAAAAGTGGTGTATTGTTGCAACTCTACCACATGAGCATATCTAGGATCTAAACCACCCAAATATCTCACTATGGTTTGCTCTTCGGGCTCCCTCAAGTCACACTTGATCAACAACTTCTCAAATTCCCTAGTGTACTCCTCAACACTCAAGTTTCCTTGGGTAAGATTGTGAAGTTGAGAGTAATTATCTTGTAGGTAGGATGGGGGTAGGAAACGGGCTTTGAGTTTGGCTTTCATTTTCTCCCATGTCCTAATCTTTCCCTTCCCTTGCCTAACTCTCTTAGCACAAAGGTTGGACCACCAAAGAGAAGCATATTTATGAAGTCTAAGGGCAACAAGTTTTACCTTATTTCCCTCGGAAATCTCTTTGTAGTCGAAGATCCTCTCGACAGTTTGCAACCATTCTAGGAACTCATCAGGATCTAGCTTCCCTACAAACTCTGGAATTTCCACTCGGATGTCTCCTTGGTGAGAGGTTGTTCGCCTTCCTCTTCTTGATCTTTCATAAGCCTCCTCCTCACTTGATGAACTCAAGTGTGGGGCTTCTCTTGCTTCTGGCTCGGAGTCGGAAGAGTTAGAAGACCGGGAACTCCTAATCTCCTTACGCTTTTGCTTCAAGGAGTCTCCAAGTTGTCGCCTCAAATACTCGTTCTGACCTTTGATCTCTTCATTTTGTAGCCTCAAGGCCTCATAATTCCTCATGAGAGCCTCAAACTTTTCCTCCATGGTCATGCTAGCAGTGCTCATGTTGAAAATAAGATGGAACCTCACGGACAGGAATTGGCACGGGCGTGTTTGGTGGCACGGTGTGACCGTGCTCAGGGTCTGGACGTGACGAAGTTTGGGGTGTGGCTGGGAAGAGGTGGCACGGTCGTGCGTAGTGGCACGGGGTGACCGTGCTGATGTACTGGTTGTGGGTGGAAAAGAAAGCGTGGCTGCAATGTGAGGGTGGCACGGTCGTGCTCTTTGGCACGGGGTGACCGTGCCGAGTTTCTGGCTGGTGAAAAACCGTGAAGCACGGTTTGGTATTTTTTGAGGGGGAATGTGTTTGGGGTGTTTGGAAGGGTGTTGGGCAGCAAGCTTAGGCCTAGGGAAGCCTTAGCTCTGATACCAAATATGGTGTATCCTCAAGGGGGAAACCAAGAGGATGGGAAAGAGGGTGGAATGAATGCAATGGATGGTAGCAACAAGGCAACTTTGAATTCACAAACTCACCTTGAGTTGGGGATGTTAGAACCGGAACTAACACCTACCTTGGATACAGAAACACCACCAAGGTTTGATGTTAGGGCCCTTAACAACCTCTTGGATACAGAAACACCACCAAGAAGGAAGTTAAGACTCTTACTAGATCACCACTCAACTTGGCCAAGAGATGAGATAAGCTAGAAGAGAGTTTGAGGATTCAAAGGAGCAAAGCTCAACTTCATTTCATGCAATTGCTTGATAGTGGCCGGCCAAGGGTTTGTGGGGGTATTAATACAAAAGTTTCAAGTACAAATCATAGGCCCTAGGTTGTACTATAAGCTAAACTAGGCAAAAATACAAAGATCAAATCAAAGCAAAAAAGGATAGATGCATCCTCCACTTGACACCTCTTCAATGCTAATCTTGAGGATGATGTGTCGATCTTGGGGTGAATGGAAGCTTCCTTGGCAGCTTGGTACTTCCCATAATGACTCTTGCAAGTGGCTAAGCATGGATTAGAGCAAAAAAACACCTCATCACTCTCTCTTGTACCCGGCTGGCCTAGGACCGGTTAAAAGGGTGTTTCAGCCCTTGTTTTGGTGGTTAATAGCTCCTCATGAGTGTAATTTGGCTGAGGTTTTTTGTGGTCACTTGATAATATTTTTAAAGTAATTTCCAGCCATAAAAGTTTCAAGCCAAATAGAAGAGAGATGGGCCCCCAAACAGCCTCTTGTTTCAGCCCTACCCAGTTCAGCGCCAGAATATAGTGATTGACTTTGCTTGGAGTTTTGAGGTATCAAATGAACTCCAAATGACTTGGAAGAGGTCTTGATGGAAAGAGCACGTCTTGAACTTAAACTTAGGCTTCCTGCAACCCCATTTTAGCCTTGGGAAGTTTAGGAAATAACGTGCACAAAACCGGGTTTGTGCACGCCTGAAATTCCAGTTTTGAGGAAATAGTTTCCTTGCTCCCTTAGGCTGATTTCTTGCATCTTGGACATGAGGTTTGGACCTTTTGGGCTCCCTTGATGGCTATGGATCATGTTAGGGGATGGGCCTCCATCAGTTTAAGTGTCCAATTTTTGCATCCCTGAAAATCTTAAGATCTTAGCTTTCATTTTCAATTGGAATTACTAGATTTGGAGTTCAATTGGTTAGTGAATTAAGCTAATTAGTAAACCTGTGCTGTTTTGGAGTCCAATCTGCATGGTTTTGGGAATCAGGCTGATTCAAGGGGCAAATGACGTCCAATTGCTATGATTCAAAAAGGAGGGTAATCTAGACATCTGGAAGTTTCCATCCATGTAAGAAACGTAGCAATTAGTCAGCATTTGATGTGTCAAGCATGCGTGACAATTTGGGGCAGAAATCGGCTAGTTGACACCCGGTTACTTAGCCTAGTAGTTTTCCTCCTTCAAGGGGTTTGCTTAAGGTGTGTACCTGCCTACTAGGTCACCTAGAGCTGCTTGGTAAGCTTCCACCTAGCCACTTAGGTGAGTGACACGTGGAAGCAAGAAGAAGGCGACACATGTCAAGCAAAGAACCGGCCACACACAAGCTACTTGGCAGCCATGCATTCAAAGCTCTTTTGAAGTGACAGCCGTGCCTCTCTTACCTTCCTTGAAGGGAAATTCAATCAACAAGGTTTCTTAATGCTTACGAAAGAGTTTAAAAGAGAAATTTTGTGTTTTGTAGCTTAAACTTTCAGATTATGCATGCTTAAGCTTAAACCGTGCGCTTAAGCATAGTATTAGTTTTAATACCTTTCCTTGCCTAGAAGGAAAGCTTGTTTTCGTGTAACCAAGGGCTTTATAAATGCCTTTGCTTCCCTTTTTGTAAGAAATGAAGCGTGTGAATAAAAAAACCGAAAAGATTTTGTGTCTTGGTTGTGTTTAAACACTTAACTTGCTTATCCTTAATTAGGCTGAATAAGGTGGTGTTCAAGTGAGTCTTAATCATTGATTAGGTGGTGTATCTTATCCTAATCAAAGATTAAGGGCCCTAAGCTAAGTGATTAGTGGTGTATCTTATCTAATCACAAGGCTTAGAACTATCCAGATTCCATTGAATTCACTTAAAGTTCATGAAGCTAGCTTTGGGTTCCTTAAACCAAAGCTCTCCTTTTTCATGTTCTAATCAGTGAACTTCATTCCTCGCTTCTCTTTTTCTTTTCATATTCATTTCAAGCTTAATCAAGGCTAAGAATTCTTGCTTTGATTTAGTTTTGAGCCCAAATACAAAAGCCATCTCAAAACCGTGAAAATCACAAACTAGGCATGCTTAGGCAGCAAGTTAACACGGTCACCCCGTGCCATTAAGCACGGTCGTGCCTCCTTGGCCGTTGGGTGTTTGCTTGTTTTCTAGTGTCCTTGATGTGAGCTGACTTGGGTTGCTTCATTCCCTTGAGACTTACATCAATTTTGGTATCAGAGCAAGTTCAGATCCTTGCCTGAACCCCATGCTTCCAAATTAAATCCAAACACAAACAGCCTACTTACGTTTCAAATCAATCCACAAAGAACCCTAGACCTCATCCTTCATGCCATCTTCAATGAACTTGGAGAAAGAATGATGTAGATGTGGGTGGGCAAGTGAACCAAATCAAACTCCAACTCAAATAAGCCAAATTGGAAAGAGAAATGAAAGATGGATGAGATGGATGAAGAACTTCACTACACAAGAAAAAGGGATAGAACAAGATCTTGTAATTGAGATAATCCTTCACGGAGCCACTCAATGACTTGACCTTGGGCTAATTCTCTTGTCTTAACCAAGGAATCACTCCAATTGGAAAAGGAAGAGAACCTAGAACACCACTTGAATGAGCCAAATTCAAGATATAGAACTAGGAATTTTGAGACACAAATGAGAATCACTCTCAAAGGTGCTTGTATTACTTTGGAAATTCTCTTACAATGCTGAATGATTAGCTTCACATGCCCCTCCCCTTTTATAGACTCAGTAAAAGACAATCAAAAGACTCAAATAACTCCTAACAATTAAAACTAGCTAATGAAAAGTCTAAGAAAAATGAAAAGACACATCATAAAAGGGGGTGGGGGAGGTTACAAGGAATATTCTAGGATTTTTGCAGCTGATTACATCAATCTAGAAGCATCTAAAACGTGCACAATATCAGCCACACAAATATATGTAACCTAAGACTCTTCATATTCCCAGCATTAATCCTTGCAACTGCCTCAACTTCAACAGAGCATAACTTCCAGAATACTCGGCCAAATCACGCGTTCTTGGGCTTGTTAGAAAGCCCTGGAAGTCTATTTTCCAGAATGGGCTCATTTGCTCAATTTGGATAAGCGGTTTGAAAGTTATGGCCCAAACAATGCACCTATCTCAGACTGGACTGGATCAGCACACAACGTATCTTTGAGTGATATTTTGCCCAATCAAATGATGTCCAAATTAAACAAACTTGGGCTTATTTGAAAGCTGAAATCTTAAACTTCAAAACCATGTGGAGCCTCAAGTTGTGGGTCCACTTGAGCTTGTCCAAAAGTGGTCACAAAAAAATCGGGTTCCGCAGGGATGAATTCAGCGCCAAATTTCTAGCAAAGCTTAACCTCTTTTTGACCTCTCCATAGTGTCGTGAGTCTTTGAACTCACTTAATAAGACCAAATAAGCCCACTTCCAAGCATGATCTTCTTTGACCCTTTTCTTCTTTGAAATTGGTCTTGAATAAAAATGATGCAAATGGAAATATGCATCATACTCCCCGGGTTGTTTTGAGTTTGTCCTCAAACTCAAAGGGTTGGCAAGCCTCTAAGAACCGGAGGCATGCTTATGAAATGGGAGCTCTTGTCAGGAAGTGGTCAAAGGGCATCACCTATAGAGAGATATAGAAGAGGGTGAGGGGAGGATGATAAAAAACGGGTCATACCTGGTGAGGAGGAAGAGGCGGGAAGTGGGAAATCTTCTTTGGGGGCAAGGGTTTGCGGAAGGATGAAGGGGTTAAGGCTTGCGGTCATTTGTGGCTGGGGGGTTGGGAAGGTTGATATGGGGGTTTAAAGGTGAATTCTTCTTGGGTCAAGAGTGCTCAATTCATTCAATAACCCCACATGCCTCCAACTCGGGTGCTTGGAGTTCGTACGGCGTACTTCTTGAATCAAGGAGTTGGTTCAAAAACTCACGTCAGCAAACCTAAAAGGCTTCATCACTTCAAGGCTTTAACTACATTTGCTCGTTCAAATTCTTGGGGTTTTTATGCCTCAAATTCACCTCATTATCTTCTTGGCACCCTTCTTGGGTGAAGGATTGCTCAATTTCTTGCACAATCTCTTCTTGCTTCACCTCGGATCTTTGGGTCTCAAGTTCAATGGTCTCTTCATCACCACAGTCACCAAAAACAAGAGGTAGGTCAACTAGGCTTGAAGCTTTTTCTCCAAGGATCTTTTCATCTTTGTTTGCCTTTTGAGAAACCTTCTCTAAGTGAAGTATTTCGTCTTTTTCAACCTTGAGTTCAATTTCTTCTTCAAGGCTTTCCTCCTGATCGTTCTCTTCTTCCACGGCTTTCCTTTCTTCCAAGGTAATGACCTCGTTATTGGGGCAATCCGTGGATAAGTGTCCAAGCCCTTGGCACTTGAGACACCTCCTAGGTTGTGGGGGAAAGATCATTTGTGGGGTTGGTTCTTTTGTGGGGTGGAAGGGAATGAACCCGTGAGCTCAACGGAGATACTTTCTTTCATGGGCATGTAAGTGGATGGGTAAAAGGAACCCTTCAACTTACTACTCAATTTTTTCCAAGTTCTCACCTTTTCTTTTCCTTTCTTTTTTCGCTCAAACTTATATTTATTCCACCACTGAACGTGCAAAACCTTCAATCTTGAAATAACCACCTTCGAAACTTTCTGTTGGTCATTAAGGAATACAACAAGCCAAAAAAACTCGTTCCACCTTAGATAAAACCAACCTGTGAACTCTTCACTTTTCGCCATGAAAATTTGGAATTGCAAAGAAAGCATATCCAATATCATAAGAGCTAGTCTTTCTCCAAGATTCTTTGAAGAAAAACCGGCAAAAAGGATGAGGTCTAGGTCTTCGTGGATTGACTTGAAACGTAAGTTGGGCTGTCTGGAAAGGTGGCACGGCGTGCAAGGGGGCACGGTCAGGCCCTGCTATGCTTCGGCTGAAGAAAATGCAGAAAAGTAGAGTGGCACGGTCGTGCTTGGCGGCACGGGGGCACCGTGCTCCGTCTCGACTTGAAGATTCCTGGAAAAAGAGTATGGCACGGTTGTGTGTTGTGGCACGGGGGCACCGTGCTGCTTCTCTGGTCTTCAAGACTTCGGATTGCCGGTTTGTGCCTCTTTTTTTTTTTTTTTTTTTTTTTTTGGCCTTTTGGGATGTGTTTGGGTATGATGGGGGTCCCTTAAAAGCCTTGACTCTGATCCCAATTGATGATATGTGGCTGTGGGCCTAACGCTGAAACCAAACAAACTACAACTCAAATAAGCCCAAATTGGAAAGAGAAATGAAAAGGATGGGATGAGATGGATATGAAGAACTTCACTACACAGAAAAAAGGGGATAGGAAACAAGAATCTTGTAATTGAGATAAATCCTTCACGGAGCCACTCAATGACTTGACCTTGGACAATTTCTGGTCTTAAACCAAGGGAATCACTCCAATTGGGAAAAGGAAGAGAACCTAGAACACACTTGAATGAAGCCAAATCAAGATATAGAACTAGGAATTTTGAGAGAGCACAAAATGAGAATCACTCTCAAAAGGTGCTGTGATTCTTTGGAAATCTCTTACAATGCTGACTGGATTTAGCTTCAAACATGGCCCCTACCCTTTTATAGGACTCAGCCAAAAGACAATCAAAAGACTCAAATAACTCCTAACAATTAAAACTAGCTAATGAAAAGTCTAAGAAAAATGAAAAGACACATCATAAAAGGGGGTGGGGAGGTTACAAGGAATATTCTAGGATTTTTGCAGCTGATTACATCAATCTAGAAGCATCTAAAACGTGCCAATATCAGCCACACAAATATATGTAACCTAAGACTCTTCATATTCCCAGCATTAATCCTTGCAACTGCCTCAACTTCAACAGAGCATAACTTCCATAATACTCGGCCAAATCACGCGTTCTTGGGCTTGTTAGAAAGTCCTGGAAGTCTATTTTCCAGAATGGGCTCATTTGCTCAATTTGGATAAGCGGTTTGAAAGTTATGGCCCAAACAATGCACCTATCTCAGACTGGACTGGATCAGCACA
>JAKOGI010003655.1:0-46405 GCA_029747015.1 Carnegiea gigantea | reverse complement strand
GAATATGAAGAGTCTTTGGTTACATATACTTGTGTGGCTGATATTGTGCACGTTTTAGATGCTTCTAGATTGATGTAATCAGCTACAAAAATCCTAGAATATTCCTTGTAACCTCCTCCACCCCTTTTATGATGAGTCTTTTCATTTTTCTTAGACTTTTCATTAGCTAGTTTTAATTGTTAGGAGTTATTTGAGTCCTTTGATTGTCTTTTGCTGAGTCTATAAAAAGGGGAGGGGCGGGTGAAGCTATTCATTCAGCATTGTAAGAAATTTCCAAAGCAATACAAGTACTTTGAGTGTGTTTCTCAAAAGTGCAACTAAATTCCTAGTTCTATATCTTGAATTGTGGCCAATTCAAGTGGTGTTCTAGGTTCTCTTCCTTTTCCAATTGGAGTGATTCCTTGGTTAAGACAAGAGAATTAGCCCAAGGTCAAGTCCTTGAGTGGCTCCGTGAAGGATTATCTCAATTACAAGATCTTGTTCTATTCCTTTTTCTTGTGTAGTGAAATTCTTTATCCATCTCATCCATCTTTCATTTCTCTTCCCAATTTGGCTTATTTTGAGTTGGAGTTTGATTTGGTTCACTTGCCACCCACATATACATCATTTGGTATCAGAGCCACGGTTTTTAAGTGACCCACATCACACCCAAGTACATCCCAAAAAGCCAAAACCAAAAACAAAGGCACAAACCGGCAAACTGATGGGGACCATCATGACCAAACTCCAAATGCACAACCAGCAACTCCACACACCCCCTCAAGCCCCAAGGAAGTCAAGAATATCCATGCCTTGGTCAAAGAAGTCATAGAGCACTCGGACAGTACATGGGCAGATTCACCCGGAAATTGGCCCGGTTTTGTGCATCTTCTGGGACTTGAAGGTGAGGGGATGAATGACTGCCTTGACCCCTCTCTTTAAGTTTAAGATGTTAGGAATCCAATAAAACAAGTTGCAAAGGATTTGGAGGTCGTTTGGTTAGTCAATAAGCAAGATCTTTTTAAGTGCGCAGGCTGGGCGCCAAAACAGCAGCATCCGAATTAAGAAGAAAGTTGGACCACCAACTTAACTCCACTCTTTCTGAAATTTTGCAGCATGAAAGGGGACTTAAATATTTATCAAGTCAAGGGTTCAAATCCCATCCAAAGCACCCCCTTGTGTTGGTATTAACCAGCCAAAAGGACAAGGAAAACACCCTTTTAACCGGTTTGTCTCTAGCCGGTACAAGGGGCTGATTTCCCTTGGTTTTTGCTTGCCCACTTGCCTAATGACTCACCTTTGCTGCATTTTAGGTCCATTGTAAGCTTGACACATCATTTAGGAGGCATTATGGCCCTAATGAAGTAGCTTAAGCTAGGTAGTGAGGTGTTTAGCTAGCATTGGTTGATTTGATGTGTAACTCTTCCCCAAATGTACCTAGCTATTGATTTTGCTGCTTAGAAGGGGAGGGGGTTCGGCCATACTTGCTTAAAAACCAGATGGGGCTCTCACTTGTAAGCACTTTTTGAATGAATGAAGTTGTGAGTTTTTCAAACTCTCTCAAAAACAAAGTCCTAGTGTTATATCTTGAGCTTGGCAACTCAAGTGGGTCTCTAGGTCTCTTTCTCTCAACTAGAAGGTGATTAAATTCTGTAACTAGTTGATACAAAGAGATTGCCCAAGTGTTCCCCAAGGGTGGCTCCTCGGATTATCCTTTGCAAGGTCACTTGACTATCCAAACTCTTGATTTCTCCTCTCCCTTGCTGTTTTTCCTTCATCTTGTTTTAGATTCCACTTTGAGGCAAGTTGTGAGTGGTTTCTTCTTCTTACAACCTTCCATCAAATTGGTATCAGAGCTTAGGCTATCTTTCTTGGCCAAGCTTCCTTGCCCAAACACATTCCAAACACCCAAACTCACAAAACAGCCCAAACACATCCTCACCAAATTTTCAGCCGTGCCCAACCAGAAACTTGGCACGGGCACACCGTGCTACCTGAGCACGACCGTGCCACCATTTCAGTCCAGCACGTCTTTGGCAGTAGTTCAGCACGGTCAGACCGTGCCTACTAGCACGACCGTGCCAACCTCTCCTCGTCCCAAAACACTCGTCCTTCCTTCCAAAGCCAAAATGTCCTCTAGTCTCACACCCGAGCAAGTGGCGGAACAAGCCTTGAGGGAGAAAGCCGAGGTAGAAGCTCAACTGAAGTACCTCCAAAAGCAACTAGGACAACTTATGGAAGAAAAGAAGAAAGGCTTATGGAGCTCAAAGAGCTCAACCAAGTATCAAGACTCGGATGACTCCGAGGGAAGCAACCCCATTAGTGACTCAAGTGAAGGGGAGCTTGCACCAAGGTCCCAACGACATCAAAGGGCAAGAGGACGAAACTTTGGTGATTTTAAAGTCGACATTCCGGAGTTCGAAGGGCAACTAGACCCGGACATCTTCCTTGATTGGCTTCAAACGGTGGAAAGAGTATTTGAATACAAGGACATTCCGGAAGGCAAAAAGGTAAAGCTAGTAGCCTTGAAACTTCGTAAATATGCTTCCATATGGTGGTCTAATGTTGTGTCCAAAAGGGTGAGAAAAGGGAAAAGTAAGATAAAGACTTGGGAGCAAATGAAATCCAAACTTAAAGCCAAGTTCTTAACCCCACACTATCTTCAAGACAATTTCCTTAAACTCCACCACCTCCGACAAGGTTCAAAGAGTGTAGAGGAGTATACTAGGGACTTTGAACAACTTCTTCTAAAGTGTGATTTGAGGGAAGATGATTCCCAAACCTTGATTCGTTACTTGAGTGGGCTTGATGAACAAATTGCCCATGTAGTGGAATTACACCCTTACACCTCCCTTGATGAGTTGAGTGCTTTAGCTCACAAGGTAGAAAAACAAAAGAAGCTCAAAGGCAAGAACCCCATCTCTAAGCCTACCCCACGGCCCTATGGCTTTCAAAAGCCCCCATTCACTCCACAAAGACCTTCTCCACCCCAAAACCCGAAACCCCCTCAAATAGCCTCCCCACAAACTCCCTCCAAGCCACCACCAAAACCCACTAGCAAGGTTCGATGCTTTCGTTGTCAAGGTCTTGGACATTACGCTTTCGAATGTCCAAACAAGAGAATGGTATCTCTAGCCGAATATCAGGAGTCCTTAGAGGAGCTAGAGGTTGAGGAAGAGAAAAATGAAGAAGAAAAGGAGATGTACATGGCCGAAATGTTGGAAGAAGTAGAAGAGGGCCCGGATGAAGGGGAACTACTAGTGATTAGAAGGGCTCCAAGTGGGATTGCTACTCAAGACAACATGGAGCAAAGGGAAAGCATCTTCCATACAAGGTGCACCGTGAGTGGCAAGGTGTGTTCTCTCATCATCGATGGGGGAAGTTGAGCTAATGTGACCTCAAAAACCATGGTGGACAAACTCAAGATTCCGGTCACACCTCACCTAAATCCTTACACCATTCAATGGCTCAACCAAGGTAAGGGTTTGCAAATTACTACTCGATGTTTGCTTACTTTTTCCATTGGAAAGACATATAAAGATGAGATATGGTGTGACATAGTGCCCATGGATGCTTGTCATGTTCTTTTGGGCCGACCATGGCTCTTTGATAGAAGGGTGACGCATGATGGTCGAAAGAATACCTATACCTTCACAAAAGACAACAAGAAAATCACCCTCACTCCCCTCAAGCCTAGCCCACAAAAGAACCCTCAAGACAATCCCAAGATGGATGTCTTCCTCACCCCCTTACTCCACTCTCAACTCCATGAGTTCGAAGACTTTAAAGAGTGGATCCTCTTAGGCCAAGAACCGGCCAAGGGAAAGGAATCTCCCCATCCTTTACTTACCTCACTTCTACAAGCCTTTGCCCACGTCTTCCCACAAGAAATACCTCATGGCTTACCCCCCAAAAGATCCATCCAACATAAAATCGACCTCTTCCCGGGTGCCACCCTCCCAAATAGACCGGCCTACCGCATGAACCCTCAAGAGACACAAGAAGTTCAAAGATAAGTGGATGAGCTCCTAACCAAAGGCTTGATCCGTGAGAGCTTGAGTCCATGTGCCGTCCCGGCCCTACTTGTGCCCAAGAAAGATGGGAGCATGAGAATGTGTGTTGATAGTAGAGCTATCAACAAAATCACCATCAAATACCGGTACCCCATCCCAAGGTTGGAGGATTTGCTAGATGAGCTCCATGGGGCCACTATATTCTCAAAGATTGATCTAAGAAGTGGCTATTATCAAATACGGATCTTTGAAGGGGATGAATAGAAGACGGCTTTTAAAACCAAGGGTGGCCTATATGAATGGCTTGTCATGCCCTTTGGTTTGACTAATGCACCTAGCACATTCATGAGGCTAATGAACCAAGTTCTTAAGCCATTCATTGGGAGATATGTCGTTGTGTATTTCGACGATATTTTGGTGTATAGCCGTGGAGAAGAAGAGCATTCCAAGCACTTGCATGATGTTTTAAGTGTCTTGGCACAAGAGCAACTTTATGGCAACCTAGAGAAGTGCCACTTCTTCACTCCTCAGGTGAAGTTCTTGGGATATGTGGTGTCGGCCGAAGGCATCCAAGTAGATGAAGAGAAGATCAAGGCCATCCGTGAGTGGCCTACCCCCATGTCCATCCAACAAGTCCGGAGCTTCCATGGCTTGGCTTCCTTTTATAGGAGGTTCGTGAGCAATTTTAGCTCCATTATGGCACCCATGACCGAGATCCTCAAGGTCAAGCCCTTTGAGTGGAATGAGAAGGCCCAACATGCCTTTGAAGAAATCAAGGAGAAGCTTACTAGTGCACCCATCCTTGCACTACCTAGCTTTTCCAAAGTTTTTGAGGTAGAATGTGATGCATCCGGTGTTGGCATTGGGGCCGTGTTGTCACAAGAGAAGAGGCCCATTGCTTATTTTAGTGAGAAGCTCAATGATGCCAAGAGGAAGTATTCTACATACGACAAGGAGTTCTATGCTTTAGTAAGGGCATTGGAGCATTGGCGGCATTACTTGATTGGAGGCGAGTTCATCCTCCATACGGATCATCAAGCCTTGAAGTTCATCCAAGGACAACATAAGCTCAATCCACGACATGCCAAGTGGGTAGAGTTCTTGCAATCCTTTCACTTTATGATCCACCATAAATCCGGCCAAATGAACAAAGGGGCCGATGCATTGTCAAGAAGATATCTCTTGCTCTCTACTCTTGAATCCAAGGTACTTGGGTTTGAGTGCATCAAGGCTATGTATACCCAAGATGAAGATTTCAAGACCATTCTTGAAAAGTGTTCTAGCCATGCCCACGGTCCTTTCCACCTAGAGGACGGATTCCTCTTCAAGGGAAACCGACTTTGCGTTCCTAAATGTGGGTTTAGAGAGCTTTTGATTCAAGAACTCCATGGGGGAGCTCTAGCCGGCCATTTTGGAATTGAGAAGACTTGTTCTATGCTTAAGGAGCATTACTTTTGGCCCAAGATGTCAAGAGATGTGGAGCACTTCATTAAAAGGTGCTCTACTTGCCAACTTGCCAAGGATCACATACGGCCTCAAGGTCTTTACACCCCCTTGCCGGTTCCTCAAGGGCCTTGGGAAGATGTTAGCTTGGACTTCATCACGGGGTTACCAAGAACTCAAAGGCACAAGGACTCTATCATGGTAGTGGTTGATAGATTCTCCAAGATGGCCCACTTTGTAGCATGTCACACCACCTTTGATGCTTCACAAGTGTCCAATCTTTATTTCAAAGAGATTGTGCGGTTGCATGGAATACCAAGGAGTATGGTGTCCGATCGTGACACTAAGTTCTTGAGTCATTTTTGGCTCACATTATGGAGGAAGCTTGGTACTAGTCTCAAATTCAGCACTTCATGCCATCCCCAAACGGACGGCCAAACCGAGGTAACAAACCGCACTTGGGGCACATTACTTAGGGTCTTGGTAAAGAAGAACATTAAGAGTTGGGATGAACTCCTTTGTCATGCGGAGTTTGCATTCAACCGAGCCCCAAGCAAGGCCACGGGCCTCTCACCCTTCCAAGTTGTGTATGGCAACAACCCACGGACTCCCATTGATCTTGTTCCCATTCCTAATCCCACTAAATTTAGTTGGGAAGCCGAAAAGAGAGCAAAGGAGGTCCAAGAGCTTCATGCTAAGGTGAGAGAAAGAATTGAAAAGTTCAATGAGCAAGCTAAGTTCTATGCCAACACGAAGAGGAGGGAAGCTCATTTCCAGCCCGGGGAACTAGTATGGGTCCATTTAAGGAAAGAAAGATTCCCAAGCAAGCGGAAATCCAAGCTATTACCAAGATCGGATGGGCCATTTGAAGTCCTTGAGAAGATTGGCCCAAATGCATACAAGATAGACCTTCCCGGAGACTATGGGGTGTCCGCCACTTTCAACGTGGCTGATTTAAGCCCATACTATGATGAAGAAGAAGAGTTGCCGAGTTTGAGGTCAAACTCCATTCAAGCTGGGGGAATGATGGGGACCATCATGACCAAACTCCAAATGCACAACCAGCAACTCCACACACCCCCTCAAGCCCCAAGGAAGTCAAGAATATCCATGCCTTGGTCAAAGAAGTCATAGAGCACTCGGACAGTACATGGGCAGATTCAACCGGAAATTGGCCCGGTTTTGTGCATCTTCTGGGACTTGAAGGTGAGGGGATGAATGACTGCCTTGACCCCTCTCTTTAAGTTTAAGATGTTAGGAATCCAATAAAACAAGTTGCAAAGGATTTGGAGGTCGTTTGGTTAGTCAATCAGCAAGATCTTTTCAAGTGCGCAGGCTGGGCGCCAAAACAGCAGCATCCGAATTAAGGAGAAAGTTGGACCACCAACTTAACTCCACTCTTTCTGAAATTTTGCAGCATGAAAGGGGACTTAAATATTTATCAAGTCAAGGGTTCAAATCCCATCCAAAGCACCCCCTTGTGTTGGTATTATCCAGCCAAAAGGACAAGGAAAACACCCTTTTAACCGGTTTGTCTCTAGCCGGTACAAGGGGCTGATTTCCCTTGGTTTTTGCTTGCCCACTTGCCTAATGACTCACCTTTGCTGCATTTTAGGACCATTGTAAGCTTGACACATCATTTAGGAGGCATTATGGCCCTAATGAAGTAGCTTAAGCTAGGTAGTGAGGTGTTTAGCTAGCATTGGTTGATTTGATGTGTAACTCTTCCCCAAATGTACCTAGCTATTGATTTTGCTGCTTAGAAGGGGAGGGGGTTCGGCCATACTTGCTTAAAAACCAGATGGGGCTCTCACTTGTAAGCACTTTTTGAATGAATGAAGTTGTGAGTTTTTCAAACTCTCTCAAAAACAAAGTCCTAGTGTTATATCTTGAGCTTGGCAACTCAAGTGGGTCTCTAGGTCTCTTTCTCTCAACTAGAAGGTGATTAAATTCTGTAACTAGTTGATACAAAGAGATTGCCCAAGTGTTCTCCAAGGGTGGCTCCTCGGATTATCCCTTGCAAGGTCACTTGATTATCCAAACTCTTGTTTTCCTTTCCATTGTTGTGTTCCTCCTTCTTATTTTCAAGCATTTCACTTTGTGGCAAGTGTGAGTTGGTTCTTCTCCTTACAACCTTCCATCACAAACCCAGTCTCGAAGACCAGAGAAGCAGCACGGTGCCCCCGTGCCACCCAGCAAGACCGTGCCACTATACTTTTCTGCATTTCCTCAAATCGAAGCATAGCACGGCCTGCCCGTGCCCCCTTGCACGACCGTGCCACTTTCCCTGCTGCATATTCTTCCTTCAAAGCATCTCCAACATGTCTACAAAGTCCACAAGAAGCGACCAAGCACGTGTGGAAGAGTTAGAAGCTCAAGTCACTTATCTTCGAACTCAACTTGGGCAACTTTTGGAGGAAAAACGAAGGTGGGTTCATAGCCCCACTCCCTCTCGTCCTCATGAACCGGTGGTCGAATTGGAAGAAGAAGTCTTTCAATCCCGAGCCAATTCTAGTGACGAAGAAGCCCCAAGGAGACGAAGGCAAGGAGGCAATATTGGTGGTGTCCGAATTGACATCCCCGAATTTGAAGGCCAACTTGACCCGGACTTATTTCTCGATTGGTTGCACACCATTGAGAGGATCTTTGAATATGAGGACATTCCGGAGGACAAGAAGGTGAAACTCGTAGCCCTTAAACTCCGCAAATATGCTTCAATCTGGTGGGCTAACCTTGGAGCGAAAAGAGCAAGAAATGGGAAAGGGAAAATTAGAACGTGGGCCAAAATGAAAGAAAAGCTTAAGGCCAAGTTTCTTCCCTCTCACTATGTGCAAGACAATTATCTCAAGCTCCATCGACTCAAGCAAGGATTCAAGAGTGTGGAAGAATACACTCGGGAGTTTGAACAACTCCTACTCAAATGTGATTTGAGAGAAGACGGCTCACAAACCTTGGTAAGATACTTAACCGGTCTTGATGAGTCCATTGCTCATGTAATTGAGTTGCAACCTTACTCATCCCTAGATGACTTGAGTTCTCTAGCCTATAAGGTAGAGCAACAAAAGAAATCTAAGGAAAAGAGCATCTTTTCCAAGACTCCTTCCCGTCCTTTTTCTCAAGAATCACCTTACTTTCCCCCACAAATTCAAACCCCCTCACCCGCCAAAAGTGTCCCTCCCATCACCCCTCCACCTCCCACAAAAGTGCCCTCACGGCCAAAAGACCAGGTTCGTTGTTTCCGTTGTCAAGGTATGGGACATTTTGCATCTGAGTGTCCTAACAAGAAGATTGTTTCCCTGGCTGAGTACCAAGCTTCTTTTGAGGAGCATGACCATGAAGAAGAGGAAAGTTTGGAGGAAAAAGAAGAAGAGGTTATCATAGGCCCCGATGAAGGTGAGTTGCTTGTCATTAGGCGAGTATTGAGCGGATTTGCTACTCAAGAAGGCTTGGAGCAAAGAGAGGCGATTTTCCACACAAGGTGCACTATTCAAGGGAAAGTTTGTACCCTTATCATCGATGGAGGTAGTTGTACAAATGTTGCATCCAAAACCATGGTGGACAAGCTCAAACTTGAAACTACACCCCATCCTAAGCCTTATAGCATCCAATGGCTAAATCAAGGCAAAGGTATAAACATTTCTCATCAGTGCCTCATTTCTCTTTCTATTGATGACCACTATAAGGATGAGATATTGTGTGACATTCTTCCTATGGATGCAAGCCATATATTGTTGGGTAGACCATGGATGTTTGATCGCCATGTAATTCATCATGGGCGCCTCAACACCTACTCCTTTATTAAGGATGAGAAGAAAATCACCTTGACCCCTATTCCATCGTGCCAAAGCCCCAAGCCACAAAAGGACCGACAAGCCTTAACCCTCATTCATCCTTCCCAAACCCTTGCCCCCAAAGAAGATTTCCCACTTCCGCCTCTTCTCCTCACCAGGTATGACCCGTTTTATCATCCTCCCCTCACCCTCTTCTATATCTCTCTAGAGGTGATGCCCTGTGACCTCCTTCCCTAAAAGCTCCCATATTGTAAGCGCGACCCCTTTCTTGAGAGGCTTGCCAACCCTTTGAGTTTGAGGACAAACTCAAAACAACCCGGGGAGTATGATGCATATTTCCATATGCATCATTTTTATTCAAGTCCAATTTCAAAGAAGAAAAGGGTCAAAGAAGATCATGCATGGAAATGTGCCTATTTGGTCTTCTTAAGTGAGTTCAAAGACTCGCGACACTATGGAGAGGTCAAAAAGACGTTAAGCTTTGCTAGAAATTTGGTGCCGAATTCATCCCTACGGAACCCGGTTTTTGTGACCACTTTTGGACAAGCTCAAGTGGACCCACAACTTGAGGGCCCATTTGCTTTTGAAGCTTAAGATTTCATCTTTCAAATAAGCCCAAGTTTGTTTAATTTGGACATCATTTGATTGGACAAAATATCACTCAAAGATACGTTATGCTAATCCAGTCCAGTCTGAGATAGGTGCATTGTTTGGGCCATAACTTTTAAACCGCTTATCCAAAGTGAGCAAATGAGCCCATTCTGGCAAATAGACTTCCAGGGCTTTCTAACAAGCCCAAGAACGCGTGATTTGGCCGAGTATTCTGGAAGTTATGCTTTGCTGAAGTTGAGGCAGTTGCAAGGATTAATGGTGGGAATATGAAGAGTCTTCGGTTACATATACTTGTGTGGCTGATATTGTGCACGTTTTAGATGCTTCTAGATTGATGTAATCAGCTGCAAAAATCCTAGAATATTCCTTGTAACCTCCCCCACCCCCTTTTATGATGTGTCTTTTCATTTTTCTTAGACTTTTCATTAGCTAGTTTTAATTCTTAGGAGTTATTTGAGTCTTTTGATTGTCTTTTGCTGAGTCTATAAAAGGGGAGGGGCATGTGAAGCTAATCATTCAGCATTGTAAGATATTTCCAAAGTAATACAAGCACCTTTGAGAGTGATTCTCATTTGTGTCTCAAAAATTCCTAGTTCTATATCTTGAATTTGGCTAATTCAAGTGGTGTTCTAGGTTCTCTTCCTTTTCCAATTGCAGTGATTCCTTGGTTAAGACAAGAGAATTAGCCCAAGGTCAAGTCATTGAGTGGCTCCGTGAAGGATTATCTCAATTACATGATCTTGTTCTATCCCTTTTTCTTGTGTAATGAAGTTCTTCATCCATCTCATCCATCTTTCATTTCTCTTCCCAATTTGGCTTATTTTGAGTTGGAGTTTGATTTGGTTCACTTGCTACCCACATATACATCATTAGGAGTACTTTAGGTTAGGGAAATTGGGCTTCCAAAAACCGGGTACAATCTGGCCTGGAAGAACAGTTTGGGCAGTTGGGCTTTAACAAAGGGTTTGGGTGGGCAAATGACATCCAAATGGGATGAAACTTGATTTATTGGGCAGCTAACTCTCCATATTCCAGGAAAACACCAAAAGTTTGGCTTTAAAGCCTCAGGACATTAGGTTACCAAGGTCAGAAAGTCGTGGCCGTGGCAGGATGAACACGGTGGAATGCCCAAAGTATGATGCGTGCTAGGCTTAGCACTTCGGACACTACTACACCACTCAACAGACTGGATATGAATTGGCAAAAGGTTAAAACCACCAGCCAAAGCTAAAAGGATTCACCACAATATTGTAAAGAAACGCACGGAAGAGAGGATAAACGAAATCACTCCTAACACCACCAATGAAGGATAAAGTAGAGGAGATTTGAGATTTGCTTAAGCTAGCAAAGAAAACTTTTCATTTTCATTCCAAAAGTTAGTAAACATTCAGCTTTGGCCGAGTATATCCAGCCTTCACAACAAGATCAAGGGCCAAGATTTAACTAGCTAAATCAAGCAACCTAGTCTAGCTAATACAAGGCCTAAATTCAACATCTCTTGGATGTTTGACACCTAATACAAGTGTTAATCTCAATGTTTGAGGTGTCTAACATGTGTTACACTTAAGTACAACTAATGAAAGCTTTGATACGATGAAAAAAAATGTCAAAACAGCAAGGACAGCGGATGATCACCCTAAACAGCAAAAAGGACAGCTTGTGTGGTCCCTTGGATAAAGGGTTATTTGCTTTTGCTTGCCAGGTAATAGCTGTACCTTGGGGTCGGCTGAATCTGAGTTTTGAGGGTTCAATTGAATAAACATTTAGACACCCTTTCATGCCCTTAGGTGTCCCCAAAGAGTCCTCAAAAGATGGGAACAAACGGGCTCATTTCGGACCAGATCATAGGCTGAATTCCAGGACTGTCCAGTTTTGCACGGTTTGAAAGATTAGGCTGGTTGACTAGGCAAATGATGTCAAAATGCTTTGGAACTTGCTTCATTGGAAAGATAAGACCTGAAACTTAAAGTTAGGCTTTAAACCGTTCAGTTAAATCAGGTTGCTCTTGGGTAATAGAGGGCCAGAAGTTGACCCATGTGCGCGGCTGTACTGGCCAGTTTGCAGGTCTGAAATGTTTGGGTGATTTGAACCCCCAAATGGCCTCCTTTTCACTTGCAACTTGATTTATATGAAAGATCACATCCTAAACTTAAAGAAAGGCCAGAAATATCTCGACCAAAGGCCTGCCAAGGCAAGCCAAAATCACCTCAAACTTCAGTCAGGTGCTGTGTGGCTGAAACTGGATACCCGGTTGCATCTTTAGCCAAAAGTTATCAACCTAGGCCATTTACAAGCTAAATAAAAGCTTTATAAAGGACTTAGGTTGTCAACCCAAAAGTGTAAAGTGCTTCCAAACCCCTGGTAAGAGGAAAAATGCCTTGAACATGCAAAAGAAACGGCCACTGCCCGGGTTGTTCTAAGGAACCGAATTGGACTGTTTTTGGGTGGAAACCTTTGCTAGGCTTCTACAAGGAGCTTGGACTAGCTTGGCTTGGGACTAGGGGTCCAAGAGAGTAAGGACCTTCCCAAGGGAGCTTGTAGGTCAAACTGAATACCTTGACAATAGGGATCCGAATGGAGTTGTTGAACAAGGACATGCTCTTGTAGACTAGAACTTCGTGGTTGGTGCGTATCATCCTCTCCCTCCTCAAGAGGATTTGCCCTCAAATCCTCAAGGTTCAAGTCATCCTCGATGTAAGGGCTCAGATCCCCTACATTGAAGGTGGCCGAAACCCCCATTTCACCGGGCAACTCTAGCTTGTAAGCGTTTGGACCAACCTTAGAAATCACCTTGAATGGGCCATCTCCCCTTGACATGAGCTTGTTTTTCCTTCTTGAGGGGAACCTTTCCTTTCTAAGGTGGAGCCATACCAAGTCTCCGGGTTGAAATTCCATGCCCTTGCGGTTCTTATTGGCTTTGTTCTTGTAAGCTTCATTAACCTTCTCAATGTGAGCCCTAATCCGTTCATGTAGACTTTGCATCTCCTTGGCTCGTTCTTTCGCTTCAAAGCTCACCTTGCAATCCATGGGGAGAGGTAGAAGATCAATGGGAGTTAGGGGATTAACCCCATACAAAGCCTCAAATGGTGACATGCCCGTGGCCCTAACCGGTGTGCGGTTGTAGGCAAACTCCGCATGGGCTAGCTTGATGTCCCACGCTCTCAAATTTTTGTGAACCAATGTCCTAAGGAGGGTAGAAAGGGTTCTATTTGTCACCTCCGTTTGGCCATCGGTTTGAGGATGACAAGTGGTACTATAGAGGAGCTTAGTACCCAAGAGATGCCATAAACTCCTCCAAAAGTGAGAGAGAAATTTTGTGTCTCGGTCACTCACAATTGTTTTGGGAACACCATGAAGCCGAATCACCTCTTTCATGTAAAGATTCGCAATGTGGGAAGCATCATCGGTCTTGTGGCATGCTATGAAGTGTGCCATCTTTGAGAATCGATCCACAACCACCATGACCGAATCCTTGCCCCTTTGTGTCCTAGGCAAGGCCACAATGAAATCCATGCTCACATCTTCCCACGGCCTAAGAGGCACGGGCAGGGGACAATAGAGCCCTTGGTGAAATTGACTCTTGGCTTGGTGGCAAATAGCACATCTTGAAACGACCTTGTGCACGTCCTCTCCCATCTTGGGCCAAAAGAAGTGTTCCCTTAGAATGTCTAAGGTCTTGTTGATCCCAAAATGACCAGCAAGTGAGCCCCCATGAGCTTCTCTCACTAGGAGTTCTCTAAAAGGGCAAGAAGGAATGCAAAGCTTGTTACCCTTAAAGAGAAATCCTTCTTGAATTTGGTAGGGACCGTGAGTAGGAGGGGACTTAAACAAGTCCTTGAAAGTTGAATCTTCCTCATAGTAAGCTTGAATAGCTTGAAATCCGAGTAGCTTTGCCCCTAGAAGTGAGATCAAGGCATACTTCCTTGAGAGTGCATCGGCTACCACATTCTCACAACCCCTTTTGTGTTTGGTGGAAAAGGAAAAGGCTTGTAAAAACTCAACCCATTTAGCATGCCTAAAATTGAGTTTAGGCTGCCCACTAAGGAACTTTAAAGCTTGGTGGTCCGAATGTAATACAAAGGGCTTAGGTTTCAAGTAGTGATTCCAATGATGCAAAGCCCGGACTATGGCGTAAAACTCTTTGTCATATGTTGAATAATTGAGTTTGGGGCCACTCAATTTCTCACTAAAATAGGCCAAAGGCTTTTTGAGTTGAGTAAGAACGGCTCCTATCCCTACTCCACTTGCATCACACTCCACCTCAAACAACTCTTCAAAGTTTGGAAGGGCTAAAACCGGGGCCTCACACAACTTGAGCTTGATTGTTTCAAAGGACTTTTGGGCCGAGGGGGTCCAAACAAAAGTACCTTTCTTCATACATTCCGTGAGGGGTGCCATGATGGAACTAAAATCCTTGATGAATCTTCTATAGAAGGAGGCTAGGCCATGAAAGCTTCGTACGGCCGTAATGGAGGTGGGAACCGGCCAAGATTGGATGGCTTCCACCTTGGATTCATCCACTTGGATTCCTTTACTTGAGACAACATAACCAAGGAAAACAACCCTTGGTACAAAGAATTCACATTTTTCAAGCTTGCCATACAATCTTTGTTCACGTAGAGTAGTGAACACCTTCCTTAGATGTAGAATATGATCGGTTTCATTCTTGCTATACACAAGAATGTCATCAAAGTAAACCACAACGAAGTCACCAATAAAGGGCCTTAGTACTTCATTCATCAATCTCATGAAAGTACTAGGTGCATTTGAGAGTCCGAATGGCATGACTAGCCACTCATATAGCCCTTGCTTGGTTTTGAAAGCGGTCTTCCACTCATCCCCCTCTTTCATCCGAATTTGGTGGTATCCGCTCCTTAAATCAATCTTTGAGAAGATCCTTGAACCATGTAGCTCATCTAACATGTCATCAAGCCTAGGAATTGGGTACCTATACTTGATGGTGATGTTGTTGATGGCCCTACTATCAATGCACATCCTCCAAGTCCCATCTTTCTTTGGAACTAATAAGGCCGGAACGGAACAAGGACTCATACTTGGCCTCACATAACCTTGGTCCACCAATTCTTGCACTTGCTTTTGGAGTTCCTTGGTTTCGGTGGGGTTACATCTATAGGCCGGTTTATTGGGTAGAGGGGCACCGGGAATTAAATCGATTTGGTGCTCTATGCCCCTTAAAGGAGGAAGACCGGGAGGTAGATTTTGAGGGAAAACATCCTCAAACTCTTGGATTAAGGGGATGGCCGAGGGGTGTAGGTTTTTTTGTGGGGGATTCTGTGGGGTTTCAACAAAGAGAATCATGTACACGGTCTTTCCTTTCTCAAGGGCCCTTTCAACTCGCCCTTCACTCACTAGCAAGGTTAGGTCTTTTGGCTTTGTCTCTCCACTCTTGGGTTTGTGTTTATGTGTTTGGTTTGGGGGTAGAGGGGCTAATGTCACGGTTTTCCCTTTAAGCCTAAAGGAATAAGTATTAGCTTGACCGTGATGGGTAGCATCCTTGTCGAATTGCCAAGGCCTCCCAAGGAGCAAATGGCAAGCGTCCATGGGTAAAACGTCACAAACAACCTCGTCTTGATAGCCACCAATGGAGAAAGGGACTAGAACTTGCTTACTAACCGTTACTTCACTCCCCTTTTTGAGCCATTGTAGGGTGTATGGCCTTGGGTGAGGAATGGTAGTAAGGTTAAGCTTGGTAACCATTTCATGGGAAGCCACATTAGTGCAACTCCCTCCATCAATGATCAAGTTGCACACTTTGTTCAAGACTTTACATCTTGAATGGAAAATTTGTTCTCTTTGATTGGAGTCCGAAATGGCCTCCTTAGTGTGCAAAACCCTCTTGATCATAAGAACATCCCCTTCCTCGGGTTGATAGGTGGGGTCTTCTTCGTCCTCAAGGATCTCTTCTTCACTTTCATCACTTTCGACCTCCATGTGACCGAGCTCATCAATTTCCTTAATAGTAAGGACTCTTCGATTTGGACAATCCGCTTGAAAGTGCCCAAAACCATGGCACTTGAAACATTTCTTTTGGCTTTTGAGTCCCTCCTTTAGAACTTCTTTTCCTTTCTCTTGGTTGTGGGTGGTCTTGGGAGGGTATTTCGGTTTGAAGGGTGGGAAGGACTTAGGGGTGGCCGTGGGCTTTAAGGGGGTAGAAACAAAGGGGCGTTTGGATTTGAGTTGTTTTTCTACCTTCACGGCCAATTTGCAAGCATCCTCAAAGGTCCAAAAGGGTTGAAGTTCGACCCGCTCAAGGATAGGTGGAGATAGACCTTTTAGGAACCTTGCGATGGTTTGCTCGGGTTCCTCCCTCAATGAACATCGAATTTGGAGTTGTTCAAACTCTCGAATATACTCCTCAACCCTCATACTTCCTTGTTGAAGAGAAGTAACCCTCAAGTATAATTCTTGCTTATAAGTGGAAGGCAAGAATCGTTTGTCCATGTACTTCTTTAACTTAATCCAAGTGTTGATCTTGGATTTTCCCTCTAAGGCTCTCGTCCTCTTCAAGTTCTCATACCATAGAGATGCGTATGATTTGAGCTTCAACACGGCAAGTTTAAAGGCTTTCTCACTAGAATAACCCTTAATCTCAATGATCCTCTCCAAAGCTTGAACCCATTCTAAGTAATCTTCGGGTCTCAAACTTCCATCAAACTCGGGTGCCTCAATCTTCAAGTCATTGAGTTCATCTTGTTGTATCCTCCTCCTCCTCGGCCTTCTCCCTCCCATAGAAGAGTCACTCTCAAGAGGAGAGTCAAAATCAAGGTCATTAGGAAGGTCCCGGGGTGGTTCTCGTTCTTGTCTTCTCGGTTGGGCCACGAGTTGTTGGAGTTGTGTAGTGAGGGTTCTTATGCTTTCTTGCATCTCAAGGATGGCTCTATCCCTCCTCATTTCGTGAGCTTGTTCTAGAGTCATACCTCTAGGAACTCTCACCGGTTCCCTTAAAGGGGCGTCTTGAGGTGAGGAAGAAGGATCTCCCCTTTCGGCCATGTTTTGGTAAAGGAGTGGAGAAACGGTTGGGGCTATTTGTGGAGCTTGGTTTTTTTTTTTTGTAGCTAGGATTCGTGTTTGGGCTAGGAGGGTTCTTTGTGGATTCAAGGGGAACGTGAGAAGTGAATTCAAGGAGGGGAGAAACGAAAAAGAATCAAGGAGAAGAGAAGAGGAGCTTACGGCAATCAAAACCAACTCACCAAGAATCGAAGTTGGGCTCTGATACCAGTTGATGCGTGCTAGGCTAGCACTTCGGACACTACTAACACTCAACACACTTGGATATGAATTGGCCTAAAGGTTAAAACCACCAGCCAAAGCTAAAGGATTCACCACCAATCTTCGTAAAGCAAACGCACCGGAAGAGAGGATAAAGAATCACTCCTAAACACCACCAATGAAGGATAAAGTAGAGGAGATTTGAGATTTGCTTAAGCTAGCAAAGAAAACTTTTCATTTTCATTCCAAAAATTAGTAAACATTCAGCTTTGGCCGAGTATATCCGGCCTTCACAACAAGATCAAGGGCCAAGATTTAACTAGCTAAATCAAGCAACCTAGTCTAGCTAATACAAGGCCTAAATTCAGCATCTCTTGGATGTTTGACACCTAATACAAGTGTTAATCTCAATGTTTGAGGTGTCTAACATGTGTTACACTTAAGTACAACTAATGAAAGCTTTGATAAGATGAAAAACAAGTCAAAACAGCAAGGACAGCCGGCTGATCACCTAAAACAGCAAAGGACAGCTTGTTTTGGTCCCTTGGATAAAAGGGTATTTTCTTCCTTGCTTGCCCGGATAATAGCTGTACCTTGGGTGGCTGAATCTGAGGTTTTGAGGGTTCATTTGATAAACATTTAGACACCCTTTCATGCCCTTAGGTGTCCCCAAAGAGTCCTCAAAAGATGGGAACAAACGGAGCTCATTTCGGACCAGATCATAGGCTGAATTCCAGGACTGTCCAGTTTTGCACGGTTTGAAAGATTAGGCTGGTTGACTAGGCAAATGATGTCAAAATGCTTTGGAACTTGCTTCATTGGAAAGATAAGACCTGAAACTTAAAGTTAGGCTTTAAACCGTTCAGTTAAATCAGGTTGCTCTTGGGTAATAGAGGGCCAGAAGTTGACCCATGTGCGCGGCTGTACTGGCCAGTTTGCAGGTCTGAAATGTTTGGATGATTTGAACCCCCAAATGGCCTCCTTTTCACTTGCAACTTGATTTATATGAAAGATCACATCCTAAACTTAAAGAAAGGCCAGAAATATCTCGACCAAAGGCCTGCCAAGGCAAGCCAAAAATCACCTCAAACTTCAGTCAGGTGCTGTGTGGCTGAAACTGGATACCCGGTTGCATCTTTAGCCAAAAGTTATCAACCTAGGCCATTTACAAGCTAAATAAAAGCTTTATAAAGGACTTAGGTTGTCAACCCAAAAGTGTAAAGTGCTTCCAAACCCCTGGTAAGAGGAAAAATGCCTTGAACATGCAAAAGAAACGGCCACTGCCCGGGTTGTTCTAAGGAACCGAATTGGACTGTTTTTGGGTGGAAACCTTTGCTAGGCTTCTACAAGGAGCTTGGACTAGCTTGGCTTGGGACTAGGGGTCCAAGAGAGTAAGGACCTTCCCAAGGGAGCTTGTAGGTCAAACTGAATACCTTGACAATAGGGATCCGAATGGAGTTGTTGAACAAGGACATGCTCTTGTAGACTAGAACTTCGTGGTTGGTGCGTATCACAAGTGATCATCTCTTGATTGATTTCTAGTCCTTGGAAAGCCTTTATGACCTCTTGAGCTAGAAGAACCCCTTGGGGTTGAACCCCATCAGATTCTAAATGGGAAACGGAAAAGAAACTTGATGTATCTTCAAGGGATTAATTGAAAACAAAGTTAGAAAGTAAGAACACAAGGCTTTGCAATCTGAAGACTAGCTTAGTAATCTTCAAACCCGTATAGATAAACAAGGTAGATGGATAGAACTAAACCTTTGTTTGGATACAGAAACACCACCAAATGAAGGTTTAGGGCCTCTAAACTTGATTAAGATACAAAAACACCACTTAAACAAGTTTAAGACTTCACTTGAACACCACCCTAACCAGCCTAGTTAAGGATAAGCAAGCTTAGTATTTGGTTGCACTAAGGCACGAAAGCACAAAGCTCTCAAAGGGGTTTTCTTTCAAATCTGATTCAAGTATATATTACACAATGAACAACTAAGGCTCTTATATAGCCTTCAAAATACACAAAAGGAGCTTTCCTTCTAAGCTAGTAAAGTCATTAAGCTAACCTAAGCTAATTAGTACACGGTTAGAGCTTAAACCCAAGATTTCCTTCTTAAACCCTTTCCTAAGCATTAAGAAACCTTGTTGACTCAATTTCCCTTCAGGGGAGGTAAGGTATACACGACTGCCACCTCAAAAGGTTGATGAATGCATGGCTGCCATGTAGAGTGAGTGTGGGTGGTTCATAGCTTGCCAAGTGTCACCTTCTTCATGCTTCCACGTGTCTCACTCCTATGTGGCTGAGTGGCAGCTTACCAAGCAGCTCGAGGTGACCAAGTAAGAAAGCACACACCTCTAGGAAACCCAACTCGGAGGGAAAACCACCTAGCTAAGTAATCGGGTGTCTAGGTGCCGGTTTCTACCTTGTCTTGTGCTTCATGGTTGACACCTCAAATGCTGAGTAATTTGAGTTTTCTTTACATGGAAGGAAACCTTAAGATGTCTAGTTTACCCTCATTTTTGAATCAAAGCATTTGGACATCATTTGCACCTTGAAATAGGCTGAATACCTAAACCGTGCAGAATTGGATCCAAAACAGCATAGGACTGAAAATGGGCTTCATTCACTGACCAATTGAACTCCAAATCTAGTAATTCCAATTGGACATGAAAGCTAAGGTCTTAAGCTTTTCAGGGATGCAAAAATTGGACATTAAACCTCATGGAGGATTAAGAAATGTAATCACCAAAATCGGGTAAAACCTCGATGTAAACTGTCTTCAGGGTAGTTTGTATATCTTGCATTTATTGGCTGATTTGAGAGGGTAAATGAAGTCCAAATGGGATGAAACTTGATTTTCTAGAAAGCTGGCTTCGTGAACTTCAATCTCAATGCAAAATATTGGACTTAAACCTTAAAGAAGTTTAAGTAATTAACCTCTCAAAACCGGGTTTGCTGCAAGAAGCAAACCATGACCTGCTGTTTTAGATCTTAAACAAAATAAGGATGATTTATTCATCCTTTAAACACCAAAATGAAATTACCTAATTGATTTGCTTCTTTTAAATCAAGGGGCATGGAGGGATTTCCATCATAAACTAAGATAAGCAAGTGAAGTGTTTAAGTGTGCAAAAGCACGAAAGCAGAAAGCTCTCAGCTTGGGTTTTGATTCAAATCTGATGTGTCTCAAAATGAACAACTAAGGCACTTTAAATAGGCCTTCAGAAAACACGAAATGAGCTTTCCTTCTAAGCTAGGATAGTCATTAAGCTAACCTAAGCTAATTAGTACACGGTCTGAGTTTAAGCATGACTAATACGAAAGTTTAAGGCACAAAATACATGTTTAAGCTTTCAAAGACCTTTCCTAAGTGATGTATTCAAGCTTCACTAGGGCAAGTATTTGCTAAAGTGAATTAAGAATGCACTTGGGTAGAAAACATGAAAAGAAGATCAAGAACCAAGATAGATCAAGTGGACTAGCAAGGGTGATGATAATCCACCTTGGTTTGCACACTTGGGCAAATCTTCTTCCTTCAACTAAGTTACAGAAGTTAATCACCTTCTTAGTTGAATTAAGAAGACCTAGAGACCCACTTGAGGTTGCCAAACACTCAAGATATAACACTAGGAATTTTGAAGAGAATTTGAGAGAGTTTACAAAACTCAAAGCTGAATGCAAGTTCATGTATCCTCTTGGCAGCCCAAGGCCTCCCTTTTATAGTGGGGGAAACCTTTAACAAGCTGAAAAAAAAGGATCCAACAAGCTCTTACACGTCCAAAAGCATGGGGGGACCAAAAAGCAAAAGACAAAAGCTGAAAAGTGCTTTTTACTTTATGTCAGCAACTTTTCAGTGCACATGGGTCAACTTTAAACAGCTATAACGCCTAGGTTTCTCATCCAAATTGGCTGCAATAGGTCTTGTTGGAAAGCTCTGGAAGTCAGCTTTCACAGGGCTCAAGTTGCACGCCATTTAGCGTAGCCGTTTTGGAGATATCAGGCAAAAGGTGCAGCATGTGCAAACTGGGACAGTTTCTGCTGCTTCTAGAAAAAGGCTCCCATTGACTTATTTCCTAGATACCTAACCTAGAACTCTTTATATGCCTTTGAAGCTGACATATTAAGGTTTCCAAAAAGTAATTTTGGCAGACCTTTAAGTCCACCTAAGCTTGGGTAATTAGGCTTACAAAACCGGGCCAATTTATGTCCAAACCGGGCAGCATGTGCAATGCATGTTTGATGATTTCTTGGACCATGGTATAAACCTCTTTGACTTCTTTAGTGGTTGTAGGGTCCCTTAGGCATGTGGCTTGGTCTTCACTTGTTTCCAAAGGATGGTCCCCATCATACTCCCCGGATTGGTCGGAGTTTGACCTCAAACTCGGAAGTTGATCGTCTTCATCATAATGGACTAAGATCGGCCACATTGAAGGTGGCCGAGACTCCATACTCTCCTGGGAGGTCAATGTTTTAAGCATTAGGACCAATCTTCGCAATGACTTCAAATGGACCATCTGACCTTGGCATGAGCTTGGATTTGCGCTTGCTAGGGAACCTCTCTTTCCTCAAATGAATCCAAACCAAGTCTCTCGGTTGAAATTGAGCATCTTTCCTATGCTTATTGGCTCGTTGCTTGGCTTGCTCATTGGATTTCTCAATTCTTTCCCTCACCTTGGTGTGTAGCTCTTGAATTTCTTTGGCCCTCTCCTCGGCCTCCCAACTAAACTTAGTTGGATTTGGGATTGGAACCAAGTCTAAGGGAGTCCTTGGATTGTAACCATACACCACTTGGAAAGGTGAAAGAGTGGTTGCCTTGCTTGGAGCTCGGTTGAAGGCGAATTCCGCATGAGGGAGCAACTCATCCCACCCTTTGATGCTCTTCTTGACTAGAACTCTAAGCAAAGTGCCCAAAGTCCTATTAGTCACTTCAGTTTGACCGTCGGTTTGGGGGTGGCATGTAGTGCTAAACTTGAGGTGAGTGCCAAACTTTCTCCACAAGGTAAGCCAAAAGTGGCTTAGGAACTTGGTGTCCCTATCCGACACCATGCTTCTTGGAATTCTATGGAGACGAACTATCTTTTGAAGTAAAGGTTGGCAATGGAGGAAGCATCATTGGTGGTATGGCATGCTATGAAGTGTGCCATCTTTGAGAATCGGTCCACCACTACCATAATTGAATCTTTGTGCCTTTGGGTTCGTGGCAAACCCGTGATGAAGTCTAAACTCACATCCTCCCAAGGACCTTGAGGAATGGGGAGAGGAGTGTATAGACCTTGGGGCCGAGAGTGGCTCTTGGCTTGTTGACAAGTAGAACACCTTCTCACATAGTGTTCTACATCCTTGGACATGCTTGACCAATAGTAGTGCTCTTTGAGCATGGAACGAGTCTTCTCAATGCCAAAATGTCCGGCCAAAGCCCCACCATGGAGCTCTTGAATGAGGAGTTCCCGAAACCCACTCCTTGGTATGCATAGCCGGGTCCCTTTGAAGAGAAACCCATGCTCTAAATGAAATAGACTGATGCATATTTCCATATGCATCATTTTCATTTCTCAAGCTCAACTTCAAGGGAGGAAAAGGCCAAACAAGATCATACGTGGAAACACTTATATTTGGTCCCATTATTTGAGTTCCATGATACAAGACACTTTGTAGAGTTTGTTTTGAACTTCAAAGTGCCTTATTCCAAGGGGTTTCCCAAATGGGGATCAAGACCATCATGCTCCTTGCCCGTAAACTCCACTACTCCTATTAAGCTCGAGGAAGATCACAAGCAGCCAAAGAAGTCAAGGAGATTGCGCTTATGTTCAGCAAAGCCATGGAGTTTAACCCTCTTTTCATGCTTAGTTCGTCCATGCCGAGGCCCGATTTTGTATGTCTATTGCAGCAAGAAAAGATGGGTAATTCTCATGAAGTCCTCCACCTCATTCAAGCTTAAAGAGTTAGCCTTCTAATAAGACCAGCCACGCATCATTTGGAGTCCATTTGGTTGGTTATCTTTGGCCCACATCATAAAGTGCTGAAATGCAGTCCAGTTCTGAGCAGTCTGCACTCTTCAGCCCATAACTTTTAAACGGACGGTCCAAATATAGTGAAACCACTTCCATGGGAAACTAGACTCTTCAGGCTTTTCAGAGAATCAAGAATCATTCAATTTGGATCACAAATCAGGGAGTTATGGCCCAATGAATCTGGCCCTGCTGTAGGTGTAAACGCGTTTATGAGCTGAATGTGTATACATGAACCATCACGTCTTTTGGTTTGCTCAAGCTGCGTTTTTCCCTTTCTTCCAAGGCTGAAACGTGACCTTTTCAAGTCTCTCAAGTGGATAGTTGATAGGTTGTCATTTAAGTAGATAAATGGCCATGTGTATGTTGTGTCTTTTCGGTTTTCTAGTCTTTTAGGTTACATTTCAGTTTCGTGTCTTTTTGTTTTCTATCTAGTAATGAGTCTTTATGTGTTTGAGTCTTTTCATGTGTAAGGCCAGCCTATAAAAGGCCATAGTTCACGTTGTGTTAATCAAGCATTCATCAAATGAAAAGCAAAGTTCAGAATTGAGTTGCATACTCTCTTCTTTCAAAAATCCCTAGTTCTATATCTTGAGAATTGGCCCTCTCAGGTGGTGTTCTAGGTTCCTAAACTCTTCCAGGTGGTGATTCGATTCTGTATCCTAGGAAAGAGTGAAGGAATTGCCCAAGGATTGATTTGAGTGGCACCTTTCGGTTTATCTCAAACACAACCCTTGCACTTATCTTTCTTTGTTTTCTTTCTTCTTTATTCAAAACCCACAAAAGAAAGTCTTACTTGGTCAATTGAGTGCGCATATACATCAATTGGTATCAGAGCCTAGGTTGCCCTACTTGACCAAGCTTCCAAACCCAAACACATCCACAAATCAGCCCCATACACATCAAGTCCTACCATGAGTTCTAGGATGAGCATTAAAAGGTGTTCTAAGTGTCAAGGCTTTGGTCATGCACTCTCGGACTGCCCCAACAAGGAATTCATCACCTTGACCGAATGGGAAGCAGCCATGAAGGAAGAAAAAGAAGTTAGCTATCCATTTGTCTTAACTGGAGAAGGCCATTATCAAGAAAATAGTGACGTTAACTTTGATCTACCTCCCATCTTTGATGCCTATGATGAAGTAGATAATGAGATAAATTGGAGCCTACCTCCAAGATTTGATGAGCATGAACCTAACCCCATTCAACCTTCCCAAACCCCCAAACCACAAAAAGCCTTACAAAAGATGCCTTATGAATTTTTCCCTCAAAGAACCACATTCCATAAATATGCCCTCTTGTATGAGAAGAATAAAGAACTCTTGAGTTTGAGGACAAACTCCAAACCACCCGGGGAGTATGATGCATATTTCCATATGCATCATTTTCATTCCTCAAGCTCAACTTCAAGGGAGGAAAAGGCCAAACAAGATCATACGTGGAAACACTTATATTTGGTCCCATTATTTGAGTTCCATGATACAAGACACTTTGTAGAGTTTGTTTTGAACTTCAAAGTGCCTTATTCCAAGGGGTTTCCCAAATGGGGATCAAGACCATCATGCTCCTTGCCCGTAAACTCCACTACTCCTATTAAGCTCGAGGAAGATACAAGCAGCCAAAGAAGTCAAGGAGATTGCGCTTATGTTCAGCAAAGCCATGGAGTTTAACCCTCTTTTCATGCTTAGTTCGTCCATGCCGAGGCCCGATTTTGTATGTCTATTGCAGCAAGAAAAGATGGGTAATTCTCATGAAGTCCTCCACCTCATTCAAGCTTAAAGAGTTAGCTTTCTAATAAGACCAGTCACGCATCATTTGGAGTCCATTTGGTTGGTTATCTTTGGCCCACATCATAAAGTGCTGAAATGCAGTCCAGTTCTGAGCAGTCTGCACTCTTCAGCCCATAACTTTTAAACGGACGGTCCAAATATAGTGAAACCACTTCCATTGGAAACTAGACTCTTCAGGCTTTTCAGAGAATCAAGAATCATTCAATTTGGATCACAAATCAGGGAGTTATGGCCCAATGAATCTGACCCTGCTGTAGGTGTGAACGCGTTTATGAGCTGAATGTGTATACATGAACCATCACGTCTTTTGGTTTGCTCAAGCTGTGTTTTTCCTTTTCTTCCAAGGCTGAAACGTGACCTTTTCAAGTCTCTCAAGTGGATAGTTGATAGGTTGTCATTGAAGTAGATAAATGGCCATGTGTATGTTGTGTCTTTTCGGTTTTCTAGTCTTTTAGGTTACATTTCAGTTTCGTGTCTTTTTGTTTTCTATCTAGTAATGAGTCTTTATGTGTTTGAGTCTTTTCATGTGTAAGGCCAGCCTATAAAAGGCCATAGTTCACGTTGTGTTAATCAAGCATTCATCAAGTGAAAAGCAAAGTTCAGAATTGAGTTGCATACTCTCTTCTTTCAAAAATCCCTAGTTCTATATCTTGAGAATTGGCCCTCTCAGGTGGTGTTCTAGGTTCCCAAACTCTTCCAGGTGGTGATTCGATTCTGTATCCTAGGAAAGAGTGAAGGAATTGCCCAAGGATTGATTTGAGTGGCACCTTTCGGTTTATCTCAAACACAACCCTTGCACTTATCTTTCTTTGTTTTCTTTCTTCTTTATTGAAAACCCACAAAAGAAAGTCTTACTTGGTCAATTGAGTGTGCATATACATCAATTGGTATCAGAGCATAGGTTGCCCACTTGACCAAGCTTCCAAACCCAAACACATCCACAAATTAGCCCTGTACACATCTGGTGCTACCATGAGTTCTAGGATGAGCATTAAAAGGTGTTCTAAGTGTCAAGGCTTTGGTCATGCACTCTCGGACTGCCCCAACAAGGAATTCATCACCTTGACCGAATGGGAAGCAGCCATGAAGGAAGAAAAAGAAGTTAGCTATCCATCTGTCTTAACTGGAGAAGGCCATTATCAAGAAAATAGTGACGTTAACTTTGATCTACCTTCCATCTTTGATGCCTATGATGAAGTAGATAATGAGATAAATTGGAGCCTACCTCCAAGATTTGATGAGCATGAACCTAGCCCCATTCAACCTTCCGAAACCCCCAAACCACAAAAAGCCTTACAAAAGATGCCTTATGAATTTTTCCCTCAAAGAACCACATTCCATAAATATACCCTCTTGTATGAGAAGAATAAAGAACTCTTGAGTTTGAGGACAAACTCCAAACCACCCGGGGAGTATGATGCATATTTCCATATGCATCATTTTCATTCCTCAAGCTCGACTTCAAGGGAGGAAAAGGCCAAACAAGATCATACGTGGAAACACTTATATTTGGTCCCATTATTTGAGTTCCATGATACAAGACACTTTGTAGAGTTTGTTTTGAACTTCAAAGTGCCTCATTCCAAGGGGTTTCCCAAATGGGGATCAAGACCATCATGCTCCTTGCCCGTAAACTCCACTACTCCTATTAAGCTCGAGGAAGATACAAGCAGCCAAAGAAGTCAAGGAGATTGCGCTTATGTTCAGCAAAGCCATGGAGTTTAACCCTCTTTTCATGCTTAGTTCGTCCACGCCGAGGCCCGATTTTGAATGTCTATTGCAGCAAGAAAAGATGGGTAATTCTCATGAAGTCCTCCACCTCATTCAAGCTTAAAGAGTTAGCTTTCTAATAAGACCAGCCACGCATCATTTGGAGTCCATTTGGTTGGTTATCTTTGACCCACATCATAAAGTGCGGAAATGCAGTCCAGTTCTGAGCAGTCTGCACTCTTCAGCCCATAACTTTTAAACGGACGGTCCAAATATAGTGAAACCACTTCCATGGGAAACTAGACTCCTCAGGCTTTTCAGAGAATCAAGAATCATTCAATTTGGATCACAAATCGGGGAGTTATGGCCCAATGAATCTGGCCCTGCTGTAGGTGTAAACGCGTTTATGAGCTGAATGTGTATACATGAACCATCACGTCTTTTGGTTTGCTCAAGCTGTGTTTTTCCCTTTCTTCCAAGGCTGAAACGTGACCTTTTCAAGTCTCTCAAGTGGATAGTTGATAGGTTGTCATTTAAGTAGATAAATGGCCATGTGTATGTTGTGTCTTTTCGGTTTTCTAGTCTTTTATGTTACATTTCAGTTTCGTGTCTTTTTGTTTTCTATCTAGTAATGAGTCTTTATGTGTTTGAGTCTTTTCATGTGTAAGGCCAGCCTATAAAAGGCCATAGTTCACGTTGTGTTAATCAAGCATTCATCAAGTGAAAAGCAAAGTTCAGAATTGAGTTGCATACTCTCTTCTTTCAAAAATCCCTAGTTCTATATCTTGAGAATTGGCCCTCTCAGGTGGTGTTCTAGGTTCCTAAACTCTTCCAGGTGGTGATTTGATGTATGTGTGGGTGGCAAGTGAACCAAATCAAACTGCAACTCAAAATAAGCCAAATTGGGAAGAGAAATGAAAGATGGATGAGATGGATGAAGAATTTCACTACACAAGAAAAAGGGATAGAACAAGATCTTGTAATTGAGATAATCCTTCACGGAGCCACTCAATGACTTGACGTTGGGCTAATTCTCTTGTCTTAACCAAGGAATCACTCCAATTGGAAAAGGAAGAGAACCTAGAACACCACTTGAATTTACCACAATTCAAGATATAGAACTAGGAATTTAGTTGCACTTTTGAGAAACACACTCAAAGTACTTGTATTGCTTTGGAAATTTCTTACCATGCTGAATGAATAGCTTCACGCGCCCCTCCCCTTTTTATAGACTCAGTAAAAGACAATCAAAGGACTCAAATAACTCCTAACAATTAAAACTAGCTAATGAAAAGTCTAAGAAAAATGAAAAGACTCATTATAAAAGGGGTGGGGGAGGTTACAAGGAATATTCTAGGATTTTTGCAGCTGATTACATCAATCTAGAAGCATCTAAAACGTGCACAATGTCATCCACACAATCACATGTAACCGAAGACTCTTCATATTCCCAGAATTAATCCTTGCAGCTACCTCAACTTCAACAGAGCATAACTTCCCGAATACTTGGCCAAAGCACGCGTTCTTGGGCTTGATAGACAGCCCTGGAAGTCTAGTTTCCAGAATGGGCTCATGTGCTAAATTTGGATAAGCGGTTTAAAAGTTATGGCCCAAACAATGCACCTATCTCAGACTGGACTGGATCAGCATAACGTATCTTTGAGTGATGTTTTGCCCAATCAAATGATGTCCAAATTAAACAAACTTGGGCTTATTTGAAAGATGAAATCTTAAGCTTCAAAAGCAAATGGGCCCTCAAGTTGTGGGTCCACTTGAGCTTGTCCAAAAGTGGTCACAAAAATCGGGTTCCGTAGGGATGAATTCGGCACCAAATTTCTAGCAAAGCTTAACGTCTTTTTGGTCTTTGAACTCACTTAAGAAGACCAAATAGGCACATTTCCATGCATGATCTTCTTTGACCCTTTTCTTCTTTGAAATTGGAGTTGAATAAAAATGATGCTTATGGAAATATGCATCATACTCCCCGGGTTGTTTTGAGTTTGTCCTCAAACTCAAAGGGTTGGCAAGCCTCTCAAGAAAGGGGTCACGCTTACAATATGGGAGCTTTTGGGGAAGGAGGTCACAGGGCATCACCTCTAGAGAGATATAGAAGATGGTGAGGGGAGGATGATAAAACGGGTCATACCTGGTGAGGAGAAGAGGCGGAAGTGGGAAATCTTCTTTGGGGGCAAGGGTTTGGAAAGGATGAATGAGGGTTAAGGCTTGTCGGTCCTTTTGTGGTTTGAGGGGTTAGGAAGGTTGAATGGGGGTTAAGGTGAATTCTTCTTGGGTCAAGAGTTGCTCAACTTCTTCAATAACCCCACATGCCTCCAACTCGGATGCTTGGAGTTCGGTAGGGCGTACTTCTTGAATCAAGAGTTGTGCAAACTCTTCAGCAACCCTACATGGCTTCATCACTTCAAGGTCTTTAACTACATGCTCTTCAATTCTTGGGGTGATGCTCAAATTCACCTCATTATCTTCTTGGCACCCTTCTTGGGTGAAGGATTGCTCAATTTCTTGCACAATCTCTTCTTGCTTCAACTCGGATCTTTGGGCCTCAAGTTCAAAGGTCTCTCATCACCACAGTCACCAAAAACAAGAGGTAGGGCAACTAGGCTTGAAGCTTTTTCTCCAAGGATCTCTTCATCTTTGTTGGAGCTAAGTTTCTCCAAATAAAAGAAGGAAGTAGAGCTAGAGTTACAAGCACTCATTGGAGTTCCCTTGTTGAAATGAAGGTTTTTATAAGAGGAATTAAAGCCGTTTACCTCAAAGGAAACAAATGGATGCTTGTGTAAGTAAGAGGTTGGAGCGAAAGTATCCATTAATTTACCTCTTAACTTAACCCATGTTGTGATCTTACTTTTCCCTCTCTTCTTCCTCTTATAATTGTACTTTTCCCACCATTCAAGTGCATGGCCTCGGAGCTTCTTGATAACCACCTTAAACTTCTCTTGCTCGTCAATATTGTAGCGAGTGAAAACTTGATCCACTTTGGAAATCCAATAAGGGAAATCTTCTTTTTGGCCACGAAACTTTGGAGTTTCAAGGATGACCATCTCCTTTTCAATCAAAGCAATCTTTTTTCGCAAGTTCCCAAGAGAAATCATGATGGATGAATGCTTAAAGGTTCTTTGTGGATTATGTGTTTAGGCTAGAAAAAGGCTGTTTTGGAGAAGAGGAGGGAGGGCACGGTCGTGCAATGGGGCACTGGGGAACCGTGCTATGCTTCGACTTGAGGAAATGCAGAAAAGTAGGGTGGCACGGTCGTGCTGGTAGGCACGGGGGCACCGTGCTGTGTCTCGACTTGAAGATTTCTGGAAAATGAATATGGCACGGTCGTGTGGTATGGCACGGGGGCACCGTGCGAAATGTCTAGCCTGTGGACACTGGATGTTCACGGTTTTTTTTTTTTTTTTTCGTGTTTTTGGGTGTGATGTGGGTCACTTTAAAACCCTGGCTCTGATACCAATTGATGTATGTGTGGGTGGCAAGTGAACCAAATCAAACTCCAACTCAAAATAAGCCAAATTGGGAAGAGAAATGAAAGATGGATGAGATGGATGAAGAATTTCACTACACAAGAAAAAGGAATAGAACAAGATCTTGTAATTGAGATCATCCTTCACGGAGCCACTCAATGACTTGACCTTGGGCTAATTCTCTTGTCTTAACCAAGGAATCACTCCAATTGGAAAAGGAAGAGAACCTAGAACACCACTTGAATTTGCCACAATTCAAGATATAGAACTAGGAATTTAGTTGCACTTTTGAGAAACACACTCAAAGTACTTGTATTGCTTTGGAAATTTCTTACCATGCTGAATGAATAGCTTCACGCGCCCCTCCCCTTTTTATAGACTCAGCAAAAGACAATCAAAGGACTCAAATAACTCCTAACAATTAAAACTAGCTAATGAAAAGTCTAAGAAAAATGAAAAGACTCATCATAAAAGGGGTGGGGGAGGTTACAAGGAATATTCTAGGATTTTTGCAGCTGATTACATCAATCTAGAAGGCTCCAAAACGTGCACAATGTCAGCCACACAATCACATGTAACCGAAGACTCTTCATATTCCCAGAATTAATCCTTGCAGCTACCTCAACTTCAACAGAGCATAACTTCCCGAATACTCGGCCAAAGCACGCGTTCTTGGGCTTGATAGACAGCCCTGGAAGTCTAGTTTCCAGAATGGGCTCATGTGCTAAATTTGGATAAGCGGTTTAAAAGTTATGGCCCAAACAATGCACCTATCTCAGACTGGACTGGATCAGCATAACGTATCTTTGAGTGATGTTTTGCCCAATCAAATGATGTCCAAATTAAACAAACTTGGGCTTATTTGAAAGATGAAATCTTAAGCTTCAAAAGCACATGGGCCCTCAAGTTGTGGGTCCACTTGAGCTTGTCCAAAAGTGGTCACAAAAATCGGGTTCCGCAGGGATGAATTCGGCACCAAATTTCTAGCAAAGCTTAACCTCTTTTTGACCTCTCCATAGTGTCGCGAGTCTTTGAACTCACTTAAGAAGACCAAATAGGCACATTTCCATGCATGATCTTCTTTGACCCTTTTCTTCTTTGAAATTGGACTTGAATAAAAATGATGCATATGGAAATATGCATCATGATTCGATTCTGTATCCTAGGAAAGAGTGAAGGAATTGCCCAAGGATTGATTTGAGTGGCACCTTTCGGTTTATCTCAAACACAACCCTTGCACTTATCTTTCTTTGTTTTCTTTCTTCTTTATTCAAAACCCACAAAAGAAAGTCTTACTTGGTCAATTGAGTGCGCATATACATCAATTGGTATCAGAGCATAGGTTGCCCACTTGACCAAGCTTCCAAACCCAAACACATCCACAAATTAGCCCTGTACACATCTGGTGCTACCATGAGTTCTAGGATGAGCATTAAAAGGTGTTCTAAGTGTCAAGGCTTTGGTCATGCACTCTCGGACTGCCCCAACAAGGAATTCATCACCTTGACCGAATGGGAAGCAGCCATGAAGGAAGAAAAAGAAGTTAGCTATCCATTTGTCTTAACTGGAGAAGGCCATTATCAAGAAAATAGTGACGTTAACTTTGATCTACCTCCCATCTTTGATGCCTATGATGAAGTAGATAATGAGATAAATTGGAGCCTACCTCCAAGATTTGATGAGCATGAACCTAGCCCCATTCAACCTTCCCAAACCCCCAAACCACAAAAAGCCTTACAAAAGATGCCTTATGAATTTTTCCCTCAAAGAACCACATTCCATAAATATACCCTCTTGTATGAGAAGAATAAAGAACTCTTGAGTTTGAGGACAAACTCCAAACCACCCGGGGAGTATGATGCATATTTCCATATGCGTCATTTTCATTCCTCAAGCTCAACTTCAAGGGAGGAAAAGGCCAAACAAGATCATACATGGAAACACTACAATTATACTTGGTCCCATTATTTGAGTTCCATGATACAAGACACTTTGTAGAGTTTGTTTTGAACTTCAAAGTGCCTTATTCCAAGGGGTTTCCCAAATGGGGATCAAGACCATCATGCTCCGTGCCCGTAAACTCCGCTACTCCTATTAAGCTCGAGGAAGATACAAGCAGCCAAAGAAGTCAAGGAGATTGCGCTTATGTTCAGCAAAGCCATGGAGTTTAACCTCTTTTCATATGCTTAGTTCGTCCATTCCGAGGCCCGATTTTGTATGTCTATTGCAGCAAGAAAAGATGGGTAATTCTCATGAAGTCCTCCACCTCATTCAAGATTAAAGAGTTAGCTTTCTAATAAGACCAGTCACGCATCATTTGGAGTCCATTTGGTTGGTTATCTGTGGCCCACATCATAAAGCGCTGAAATACAGTCCAGTTCTGAGCAGTCTGCACTCTTCAGCCCATTACATTTAAACGGACGGTCCAAATATAGTGAAATGACTTCCATTGGAAACTAGACGCTTCAGGCTTTTCAGAGAATCAAGAATCATTCAATTTGGATCACAAATCAGGGAGTTATGGCCCAATGAATCTGGCCCTGCTGTAGGTGTAAACGCGTTTATGAGCTGAATGTGTATACATGAACCATCACGTCTTTTGGTTTGCTCAAGCTGCATTTTTCCTTTTCTTCCAAGGCTGAAACGTGACCTTTTCAAGTCTCTCAAGTGGATAGTTGATAGGTTGTCATTGAAGTAGATAAATGGCCATGTGTATGTTGTGTCTTTTCGGTTTTCTGGTCTTTTAGGTTACATTTCAGTTTCGTGTCTTTTTGTTTTCTATCTAGTAATGAGTCTTTATGTGTTTGAGTCTTTTCATGTGCAAGGCCAGCCTACAAAAGGCCATAGTTCACGTTGTGTTAATCAAGCATTCATCAAATGAAAAGCAAAGTTCAGAATTGAGTTGCATTCTCTCTTCTTTCAAAAATCCCTAGTTCTATATCTTGAGAATTGGCCCTCTCAGGTGGTGTTCTAGGTTCCTAAACTCTTCCAGGTGGTGATTCGATTCTGTACCCTAGGAAAGAGTGAAGGAATTGCCCAAGGATTAATTTGAGTGGCACCTTTTGGTTTATCTCAAACACAACCCTTGCACTTATCTTTCTTTGTTTTCTTTCTTCTTTATTCAAAACCCACAAAAGAATGTCTTACTTGGTCAATTGAGTGCGCATATACATCAATTGGTATCAGAGCCTAGGTTGCCTACTTGACCATGTTTCGAAACCCAAACACATCCACAAATCAGCCCTATACACATCAAGTCCTACCATGAGTTCTAACATGAGCATTAAAAGGTGTTCTAAGTGTCAAGGCTTTGGTCATGCACTCTCGGACTGCCCCAACAAGGAATTCATCACCTTGGCCGAATGGGAAGCAGCCATGAAGGAAGAAAAAGAAGTTAGCTATCCATTTGTCTTAACTGGAGAAGGCCATTATCAAGAAAATAGTGACGTTAACTTTGATCTACCTCCTATCTTTGATGCCTATGATGAAGTAGATAATGAGATAAATTGAAGCCCACCTCCAAGATTTGATGAGCATGAATCTAGCCCCATTCAACCTTCCCAAACCCCCAAACCACAAAAAGCCTTACAAAAGATGCCTTATGAATTTTTCCCTCAAAGAACCACATTCCAGAAATATGCCCTCTTGTATGAGAAGAATAAAGAACTCTTGAGTTTGAGGACAAACTCCAAACCACCCGGGGAGTATGATGTATATTTCCATATGCGTCATTTTCATTCCTCAAGCTCAACTTCAAGGGAGAAAAAGGCCAAACAAGATCATGCATGGAAACACTTATGTTTGGTTCCACTATTTGAGTTCCATGACACGAGACACTTTGTGGAGTTTCTTTTGAATTTCAAAATGCCTTATTCAAAGGGGTTTTCCCAAATGGGGATCAAGACCATCATGCTCCTTGCCCGTAAACTCCACTACTCCTATTAAGCTCGAGGAAGATCACAAGCAGCCAAAGAAGTCAAGGAGATTGTGCTTATGTTCAGCAAAGCTATGGAGTTTAACCCTCTTTTCATGCTTAGTTCGTCCATGCCGAGGCCCGATTTTGTATGTCTATTGCAGCACGAAAAGATGGGTAATTCTCATGAAGTCCTCCACCTCATTCAAGCTTAAAGAGTTAGCTTTCTAATAAGACCAGTCACGCATCATTTGGAGTCCATTTGGCTGGTTATCTCTGGCCCACATCATAAAGTGCTGAGTTCTGAGCAGTCTGTACTCTTCAGCCCATAACTTTTAAACGGACGGTCCAAATATAGTGAAACCACTTCCATTGGAAACTAGACTCTTCAGTCTTTTCAGAGAATCAAGAATCATTCAATTTGGATCACAAATCAGAAAGTTATGGCCTAATGAATCTGACCCTGCTGTAGGTGTGAACGCGTTTATGAGCTGAATGTGTATACATGAACCATCACGTCTTTTGGTTTGCTCAAGCTGCGTTTTTCCTTTACTTCCAAGGCTGAAACGTGACCTTTTCAAGTCTCTCAAGTGGATAGTTGATAGGTTGTCATTGAAGTAGATAAATGGCCATGTGTATGTTGTGTCTTTTCGGTTTTCTAGTCTTTTAGTTTACATTTCAGTTTCGTGTCTTTTTGTTTTCTATCTAGTAATGAGTCTTTATGTGTTTGAGTCTTTTCATGTGCAAGGCCAGCCTACAAAAGGCCATAGCTCACGTTGTGTTAATCAAGCATTCATCAAATGAAAAGCAAAGTTCAGAATTGAGTTGCATACTCTCTTCTTTCAAAAATCCCTAGTTCTATATCATGAGAATTGGCCCTCTCAGGTGGTGTTCTAGGTTCCTAAACTCTTCCAGGTGGTGATTCGATTCTGTATCCTAGGAAAGAGTGAAGGAATTGCCCAAGGATTGATTTGAGTGGCACCTTTCGATTTATCTCAAACACAACCCTTGCACTTATCTTTCTTTGTTTTCTTTCTCCTTTATTCAAAACCCACAAAAGAAAGTCTTACTTGGTCAATTGAGTGCGCATATACATCATAGACCGTGGGCATGGATAGAGCACTTCTCATAAGTTTCCTTGAAGTCTTCATCTTGAGTATACAACCCCTTAACAATCTCAAAACCAAGGACTTTGGATTCCAAGGTAGAGAGTAAGAGGTACCTTCTTGATAATGCATCCGCTCCTTTGTTGAGTTGACCCGACTTGTAGTGGATCACAAAATGAAAGGCTTGGAGGTACTCAACCCACTTTGCATGCCTTGGGTTGAGCTTGTGTTGCCCTTGTATGAATTTGAGCGCCTCATGATCCGAATGGAGAATGAATTCTCCTCTCACCAAGTAGTGCCTCCAATGCTCCAAAGCTCTCACAATAGCATAGAACTCCTTACCATAAGTAGAGTACTTCCTCTTTGCATCATTGAGCTTCTCACTAAAGAAGGCAAGGGGCCTCTTCTCTTGAGATAGGATAGCCCCTATCCCAACACCGGAAGCATCACACTCTACCTCAAAGACTTTGGAGAAGCTTGGTAGAGCTAGAACGAGTGCACTTGTGAGCTTGTACTTGATTTCTTCAAAGGCCCTTTGAGCTTGATTGGTCCACTCAAATCTTTTGGCCTTAAGCACCTCGGTCATGGGGGCAACAATGGTGCTAAAATCTCTCACAAACCTCGTATAGAAAGAGGCTAGGACATGAAAGCTCCTAACTTGTGGAATGGAAGTAGGAACGGGCCAATCTCGAATTGCTTGGATTTTGCTCTCATCAACATGAATCCCTTGAGCCGAGACAACATAGCCCAAAAATATGACTTGAGAAGTGAAAAAGTGGCACTTCTCCATGTTTCCATAGAGCTCTTCTTGAGATAGGATACTCAAGACTTAGTGTAGGTTATGGACATGCTCTTCTTCACTCTTGCTATACACCAATATGTCATCAAAGTAGACAACAACAAATTTGCCGATAAGGGGCTTTAGAACTTGGTTCATAAGCCTCATGAAAGTGCTTGGTGCATTTGTCAACCCGAATGGCATGACAAGCCACTCATAGAGGCCTCCTTTAGTTTTGAAGGTCGTGATGCATATTTCCATATGCATCATTTTTATTCAAGTCCAATTTCAAAGAAGAAAAGGGTCAAAGAAGATCATGCTTGGAAGTGTGCTTATTTGGTCTTATTAAGTGAGTTCAAAGACTCACGACACTATGGAGAGGTCAAAAAGAGGTTAAGCTTTGCTAGAAATCTTTAACAACTTCAAACCCAAGTACTTTAGTACTCAAAGTGGAGAGTAATAAGTACCTTCTTGACAATGCATCAGCTCCTTTGTTGAGAGTACCCGCCTTATGTTGGATAGTGAAGTGGAAGGACTAAAGATACTCTACCCATTTAGCATGTCTAGGGTTGAGCTTGTGTTGTCCTTGAATGTATTTGAGAGCTTCATGGTCGGAATGAAGGATGAACTCACCTCCACCTAAGTAATGACGCCAATGCTCCAATGCTCTAATGATTGCATAAAACTCCTTGTCATAGGTGGAGTACTTCTTCTTGGCATCGTTGAGCTTCTCACTAAAAAAGGCAATGGGTCTCCTCTCTTGAGATAGGACAGCTCCAATTCCTCCCCCGGATGCATCACATTCTACTTCAAAGACTTTGGTAAAGTCAGGCAAGGCTAGAACGGGGGAACTAGTGAGCTTCTTCTTGATCTCTTCAAAAGCTTGTTGTGCTTGCTCATTCCATGAAAACTCTTTGCCTTTAATTACCTCGGTCATAGGAGCCACGATAGTGCTGAAATTTCTAATGAACCTCCGGTAAAATGAGGCTAGGCCATGAAAACTCCTTACTTGAGTGATGGATGTAGGAGTTGGCCACTCTTGAATAGCCTTGATCTTGCTTTCATCAACTTGGAGACCTTGGGCGGAAACAATGAAACCCAACAGTACCACTTGAGGAGTGAAGAAAAAAGCATTTCTCCATATTGCCATAAAGTTGTTCTTGTGAAAGAATCTCCAAAACTTGTTGCAAATGCTTGGCATGCTCCTCCTCGGTCTTGCTATAGACCAAGATATCATCAAAGTAAACGACAACACAAGTTCCGATGAGGGGCTTGAGAACTTGGTTCATGAGTCTCATAAAAGTGCTCGGGGCATTAGTAAGCCCGAATGGCATTACAAGCCACTCATATAAACCTCCTTTAGTCTTAAAGGCGGTTTTCCATTCATCACCTTCAAAATACGAATCTGATAATAGCCACTTCTAAGATCAATCTTAGAAAAGATAGCGGCTCCATGTAATTCATCCAATAGATCTTCCAATCGGGGAACAGGAAACCGGTACTTGATAGTGATCTTGTTTATTGCCCGGCTATCAACACACATACGCATGCTACCATCCTTCTTAGGAACAAGGAGGGCGGGCACGGCACATGGGCTTAGACTTTCCCGAATTAAAACCTTGGACAAGAGATCATCCACTTGTCTTTGGACTTCTTGAGTTTCGCTTGGAGACATCCGGTATGCCGGCTTGTTTGGAAGTTCGGATCCGGGAACGAGGTCTATCTTGTGTTGGATAGATCTTGGAGGGGGAAGGCCATGTGGAATTTCTTGTGGAAAAACATGGTGATAGGCTTGTAGAAGAGGGGTGAGTAGTGGATGTGAGGGAGATGATGTCTTAGACTCTTCTTGTAAAAGTATCAAGTCTTTAAAAGACTCATACTCATGGTGCTCAGATTTGAGAAGAGTAGTAAAGAAGACTTCCAAATGAGGATTGTCTTTTGGCTTAGAGGGGGAAGGCCTTTTGAGAGGGGTAAGAGTGATTTTCTTACGGTCCTTGAGAAAAGAGTAAGTGTTCATCCGGCCATCATGGATGACACTTCTATCAAAAAGCCATGGTCTACCAAATAATATATGGCAAGCATCCATGGGGACTATATCACACCAAATCTCATCTTTATAGTTTTTCCCAATTGAAAAGGAAACAAGACAGCGGTGAGTAATTTGCAAACCTTTGCCTTGATTCAACCATTGTATGGTGTAGGGATTTGGACGAGGAGAGACTTGCAGCTTGAGTTTTTCCACCATAGTCTTTGAGGCAACGTTAGCACAACTACCTCCATCAATGATAAGGGAACAAACCTTGTCTCCTACGGTACACCTGGTGTGAAAAATGGCTTCTCTTTGCTCCATATCCTTTTGAGTGGCAATTCCACTCAAGGCCCGGCGGATAACAAGCAACTCTCCTTCATCGGGGCCTTCCTCAACTTCTTCCAAACTTCCTTCTTCAAAGTGCTCTCCTTCTTCTTCATCATAGGCATGTTCATCACATGCTTCTTGGTACTTCGCTAGGGAAACAATCCTCCTGTTTGGACACTCAGATGCATAGTGTCCCATGCCTTGACACCGAAAGCAACGAACCTTGTTCTTTGATTTGGGCTCTTGTGTGGAGGGTTTTGGAGGGGTTGGAGTGGTGTTTTTGGTTTGTGGAGGTGGGGGATTTTGTGGACGAGGACGGTAGTACGGAGGCTTTTGTGTGGGGTAAGGACGAGAGAGAGGCTTGGAAAGGACACTCTTTCCCTTTGATTTCTTTTGTTGCTCTACCTTGTAGGCTAAAGAACTCAAGTCATCTAGGGATGAATAGGGTTGCAACTCAATTACATGAGCAATGGACTCATCAAGACCGGTCAAGTATCTTACCAAGGCTTGTGAGTCGTCTTCTCTCAAATCGCATTTGAGTAGGAGTTGTTCAAACTCCCTAGTGTATTCTTCCACACTCTTGGATCCTTGCTTGAGTCGATGGAGCTTGAGATAATTGTCTTGCACATAGTGAGAGGGAAGAAACTTGGCCTTGAGTTTTTCTTTCATTTTGGCCCAAGTTCTGCTTTTCCCTTTCCCGTTTCTTGCTCTTTTCGCTCCAAGGTTAGCCCACCAGATTGAAGCATATTTTCTGAGTTTAAGGGCTACAAGCTTTACCTTCTTATCTTCCGGGATGTCCTCATATTCAAAGATCCTCTCAATGGTGTGGAACCAATCGAGAAATAAGTCCGGATCAAGTTGGCCTTCAAATTCGGGGATGTCAATTCGGACACCACCAATATTTCCTCCTTGCCTTCGTCTCCTTGGGGTTTCCTCATCACTTGAATTGGCATGGGAGTGATGGACTTCCTCTTCAGATTCAACCACCGGTTCATGAGGATGAGAGGGAGTGGGGCTATGAACCCACCTTCTTTTCTCCTCCAAACGTTGCCCAAGTTGAGTTCGAAGATAAGTGAGTTGTGCTTCTAACTCTTCCACACGTGCTTGGTCGCTTCTTGTGGACTTTGTAGACATGTTGGAGATGCGTTGAAGGAAGGATATGCAGCAGGGAAAGTGGCACGGTCGTGCAAGGGGGCACGGTCAGGCCGTGCTATGCTTCGGCTGAAGAAAATGCAGAAAAGAAGAGGGGCACGGTCGTGCTTGGCGGCACGGGGGCACCGTGCTCCGTCTCGACTTGAAGATTCCTGGAAAAAGAATATGGCACGGTCGTGTGTTGTGGCACGGGGCACCGTGCTGCTTCTCTGGTCTTCAAGACTTCGGATTGCCGGTTTGTGCCTCTTTTTTTTTTTTTTTTGGTATTTTGGCTTTTTGGGATGTGTTTGGGTATGATGTGGGTCACTTAAAAACCTTGGCTCTGATACCAATTGATGTATATGTGGGGGGGGTAAGTGAACCAAATCAACTCAAACTCAAACTAAACAAGAATCAACCAAAGAAAAGTGAATATGGTGGAAGATAGATTGAGATGGTTTGAAGAATAACAAAAAGAACAAGGATAAACAAGACCTTGTAATTAAGATAATCCTTCACGGAGCCACTCAATGACTTGATCTTGGGCTAATTCTCCTGTCTTAACCAAGGAATCACTCCAATTGGAAAAGGAAGAGAACCTAGAACACCACTTGAATGAGCCAAATCCAAGATATAGAACTAGGAATTTTGAGACACAAATGAGAATCACTCTCAAAGGTGCTTGTATTACTTTGGAAATCTCTTACAATGCTGAATGATTAGCTTCACATGCCCCCTCCCCTTTTATAGACTCAGCAAAAGACAATCAAAAGACTCAAATAACTCCTAACAATTAAACTAGCTAATGAAAAGTCTAAGAAAAATGAAAAGACACATCATAAAAGGGGGTGGGGGAGGTTACAAGGAATATTCTAGGATTTTTGCAGCTGATTACATCAATCTAGAAGCATCTAAAACGGGCACAATATCAGCCACACAAATATATGTAACCTAAGACTCTTCATATTCCCAGCATTAATCCTTGCAACTGCCTCAACTTCAACAGAGCATAACTTCCAGAATACTCGGCCAAATCACGCGTTCTTGGCTTGTTAGAAAGCCCTGGAAGTCTATTTTCCAGAATGGGCTCATGTGCTCAATTTGGATAAGCGGTTTGAAAGTTATGGCCCAAACAATGAACCTATCTCAGACTGGACTGGATCAGCACAACGTATCTTTGAGTGATATTTTGCCCAATCAAATGATGTCCAAATTAAATAAAATTGGGCTTATTTTAAGGCTGACATCTTAAGCTTCAAAACCATGTGGAGCCTCAAGTTGTGGGTCCACGTTAGGTAGGCCAAAAGTGCACACAAAAATCGGGAAATTTCTGGATGAAGGCGGCACTACCTCTTCGGGCATGAACGCCAATTTTCGGCAAAGTTTGGCAACTTCCTTGACCTCTTGAAGCTTGAGTGAATCCTCCTTGGGCTGAGCTTGATGGTCCTTGGGTTCTCACGATGGTCTCCATCACACTTCCAGATTTCATCCATCATTTAATTCCCAAATGCACTTTCAGTTTCGCTTTCGGTTTGAGTGTAAACATAATCTGTGAGGATGAGTTCGACAAGCATGACCTTGGAAGAGAGGTTTGAAGCTTTGATGAAGCAAAATGAGTTTCTGCCTAGAAAGATTCAAGAGGATTCACAAAAGAATCAAAAAGCTCAAGCACAAAATGAGTACTTGAGAAAGCAATTAGGTTCGGTTTTGAAGCAAAAGCAAAAACTGAACGAAGACACTCTTCAATCTGAACCAACAAGGTGTGAACAAGTCTTTAGTCATGAAGTTGATTCATCAAGTGAAGAACAACCAACCAGAACGACTAGAGGGGAGCCACGGACTCAAGCTAATCCCAATGATTTCAAGGTGGAAGTTCCTGAATTCGAAGGTAAGCTTGATCCTGAGGAATTTCTTGATTGGTTGCATACTGTTAAGAAGGTTTTTGAGTATAAATATGTTTCTGATGATAAGAAGGTTAAATTGATAGCCTTAAGACTCAGAAAGTATGCATCTATGATGTAAGTCTCAAGGGTAGGAACAACCCAAGCCAACTTACAACAAGAACACAAACAACCCAAGTGGAAAACTCACGAACCAAGGGAGGCACGGTCGTGCTTAAGGACACGGTGTGGCCGTGCCAAACTTCTGCCTAAGCACGCCTAGTTTGTGATTTTCACGGTTTTGAGATGGCTTTTGTGTTTGTGCTCAAAACTGAATCAAAGTAAGAATTCTTGGCCTTGATTAAGCTTGAAATGAAAATGAAAAGAAAAAGAGAAGAGAGGAATGAAGTTTACTGACTAGAACATGAAAAAGGAGAGCTTTGGTTTAAGGAACCCAAAGCTAACTTCATGAACTTTAAGTGAATTCAATGGAATCTAGATAGTTCTAAGCCTTGTGAATAGATAAGATACACCGCTAATCACTTAGCTTAGGGCCCTTAATCTTTGATTAGGATAAGATACACCACCTAATCAATGATTAAGACTCACTTGAACACCACCTTAATCGGCCTAATTAAGGATAAGCAAGCTAAGTGTTTGAACACAACCAAGGCACAAAGTCTTTTCGGTTTTTTGATTCACACGCTTCATCTTTTACAAAAAGGGAAGCAAAGGCATTTATAAAGCCCTTGGTTACACGAAAATAAGCTTTCCTTCTAGGCAAGGAAAGGTATTAAAACTAATCCTATGCTTGAGTACACGGTTTAAGCTTAAACATGCATAATCTGAAAGTTTAAGCTAAAAAACACAAGATTTCTCTTTTAAACTCTTTCCTAATCATTAAGTGATGTAAGTCCAAGGGAAGGATAGCAACCCAAGTTAACTCACTTCAAAGGAGGCTAGAAAACAAGCAAACTCTTACGGCCAGGGGTGGCACGGTCGTGCTCAAGGGCACGGGGTGACCGTGCCAACTCGCTGCCTAGCTTGCCTAGGTAAGTCCCTTTCCACGGTTTGGGGTAGCTTTGAAGTTTGTTGGAAGTTCAATGCAATCAGCTATGTCAAGGCTTGATTTTGTGTGGATAAGAGGAATCAAAGGAGTAAGGAAGTGAGGGAAGTAAGGGAGGATAAAAAGACACTAAGAAGAACAAGGTAATTCATGGTTTGAGAGGAGTGAAACCAAGAACTAGTTTGTGAACTTCAAGAGTGTTTAATGAAACTTGGATAGTTCTAAGCTAGATGATTAGATAAGATGCACCACTAATCATTTAGCTTAGGGCCCTCAATCTTGGATTAGGATAAGATTCACCACCTAACCAAAGATTGAGACTCACTTGGTCACCACCTTAATCGGCCACAATTAAGGATAAGCAAGTTAAGTGTTTAGGAAATCACAAGACACAAGTCTTTTCTCTCTACTGAAAATTCAACTCTACTTCTTCAAAATGAACATACAAGGCTTTATATGGCCTTGAGAGTACACAAATGAGCTTTTCTTCCAAGGGAGGAAAGTCATTAAACTTGCTAATCACTTCCTAACACACGGTTTACTCTAATACAAACCAAAAGCTGAAAGCTTATTTTACAAAGCACTTAAGTTATCTTCCTAAACCTTTCCTATGCATTAAGGAATGTAGATGACTCATTTTCCCAGCTAGGAAGGTAAGAGTGCACGGCTAGCCACCTCAAAAAGACTGAAAATTGCATGTGTGCCATGTCATGCTTGAGTGGTCGAATGAGAGCTTGCAAAATGGTGGCGTTTCACTAGCTCCACGTGTCTCTCTCTCAAGTAGCTGAGTGGTGCTTAATCAAGCAGCTCAAAATGACCTGCTTGGCAGCTCAAAATGACCTGCTTGGCAGCCTTCCACCTTAAGCAAACCCCTTGAAGGAGGAAAACCACCAAGCTAAGCAACCGGGTGTCAAGCAGCCGGTTTCTGCCTCCACTTGCAACGCATGTTTGGCACCTCAAATGATGACTATTTGCTACGTTTCTTACATGGTTGGAAACCTCAAGATGTCTAGTTTACCCTCCATTTAGAATCGTAGCATTTGGACGTCATTTGCCCCCTGAACAAACCAGAAAACCAAAACCGTGCATTTTGCAATGCAATCCGGACAGGTTCAAGAGATGAACTGTTTTAAGTAACCAAATGAATTCCAAATGATATGAAACCAATTGGACTTAAAAGTTAACATCCTGAACTTGATAATCATCCAAAAAACGGACACCAAAATATGCTTTAGGCCGCTGTAATAAGATAGCAAAAACCGGGTAAAAATCTGGATGAGAACCCAGGTGTATCACCTTGTGTGTTTGCCATCAAGTGACTCATGGCCGTGACTTTGGAGTTGATTTCTTGATTATTTTGGATCAATGAAACATTATTAGACCATGAGGATGGACCTCCATCATTCTCCCCTTATTGGGAAGATTTGATCCTCAAATCAGAAAGGTAACCATCTGCTTCATAAGGGCTTAAATCAGCAACATTAAACGTAGCTGATACTCCATAATCTCCTGGTAACTCTACCTTGTAAGCATTATTGTTGATCTTCTCCAAAATCTCGAATGGACCATCCGCTCTAGGCATCAATTTAGTTTTCCTTTTGGAAGGAAAACGTTCTTTACGAAGATGAATCCAAACCAAATCACCTGGCTTAAAAAGCTTCTCCCTTTTATGCTTGTTAGCTTAGGCCGTGTATGAAAGTGTAGTTTTCTCAATCTTGGCCTTTACTAACTCATGCAACTTCTGGATTTCTTCCACCCTAGTAGCGGCATCCGCACTTGGCTTTTGATCTAATGGTCGTGGTATAAGATCAAGTGGACTTAGGGGATCAATTCCATAGACCCCCTTAAAGGGAGATAGACCAGTAGCCTTGCTTGGAGTCTTATTGTAAGCAAATTCAGCATGTGGAAGTAATAGATCCCAAGCTTTGATGTGGTTTTAATCAGAACCCTTAATAAAGTACCAAGGGTTCGATTAGTAACCTCGGTTTGCCCATCTGTTTGTGGATGACAAGTGGTACTGTACTTGAGTTTGGTACCCAACTTTTTCCACAAAGTAAATCCAAAAGTGACTTAAAAACTTCGTATCTCGATCTGAGACAATGGAACGAGGAATTCCATGAAGTCTCATAACCTCCTTGAAATACAATTCAGCAATATGAGTGGCATCATTAGTCTTGTTGCAGGGAATGAAATGAACCATCTTCGAAAATCGATCCACGACCACAAAGATAGAATCTTTATTCCTTTGTGTCTTTGGTAAACCAAGTATGAAATCCATACTAACGTCCACCCAAGGCAATGTAGGAATAGGAAGTGGCGTGTATAGTCCTTGAGGAAGCGAATGACTCTTCGCAATTTGACACGTACTGCACCTTTTAATGATGTCTTGAACGTCCTTCTCCATGCCTGGCCAATAATAATGTTCCCTAAGCATAGTTAGGGTCTTGTCTTCGCCAAAATGGCCAGCTAAAGATCCAGCATGGACTTCTCGAATTAACAACTCACGAGTGCTGCATTTGGGGACACATAACCGAGCACCTTTAAAAAGAAACTCTTCTTGAATTAAGAAGTCCCCTTTGGGATGTTTAGTACACTCAGAATATAACACCCCAAAATCTTCATCATTCTGATATAACGCCTTTAGATGCTCAAATCCAAGGATACAAGCATCTAATTAGAACATCAATAGATAACGCCGTGATAGAGCATCGGCGCCTTTATTCAGTTTGGCGGACTTATGCTTGATAGTAAAGTGAAAGGACTGTAGGAATTCCACCCATTTAGCATGGCGCGAGTTTAACTTGTGTTGGCCTTGAATATACTTCAAAGCCTCGTGATCTGAATGCAGAATAAACTCACTGGCAATCAAATAGTGGTTCCAATGTTCTAGACATCGAATGATGGCGTAGAATTCCTTGTCATAAGTTAAATATCTCTTCCTGGTATCACATAACTTCTCACTGAAGAAGGCCAAAGGGCGTCCTTCTTGAGTAAGAATGCCTCCAATACCAACCCCAGAAGCATCGCATTCAACTTCAAAGACTTTCTCAAAACACGGTAGGGCTAAAACTAGTGCTTGAGTTAGTCTCTCTTTCACTTCTTCAAAGGCTGCTTGGGCTTTAGGATTCCAAGTGAATGAGTAACCCTTAAGAATCTCGGTCATAGGAGCTAAGATAGTGCTGAAATTTCGTATGAACCTCCTATAGAAAGAGCCCAAGCCATGAAAGCTTCGAACGTCATGAATGCTCTTAGGAACAGGCCAAGTTCGAATAGCCTCAATCTTGCTTTCATCCGCCTTAATACCATCTTCAGAAACAATATAACCTAAGAAGGTAACTTCATGAGTAAAGAAGGTACACTTCTTTAGGTTCCCTAATAACTTCTCCTTTTCAAGAACGAGCATCACCTGAGTTAAATGATCTTGATGTTCTTGCTCATTCTTACTGAACACCAATATATCATCGAAGTAAACAACCACAAACTTGCCCAAGTATGGTCGAAATACTTGATTCATTAACCTCATAAACGTACTAGGGGCATTAGAAAGACCGAAAGGCATGACTACCCATTCATATAATCCGCCCTTAGTCTTGAAAGCAGTTTTCCACTCATCGCCCTCCCTAATACGAATTTGATAATATCCACTCCTCAAATCAATCTTACTAAACCCCTTAGAGCCATGTAATTCATCCAACATATCTTCAAGCCTAGGTATAGGGTACCTATACTTGATAGTAATTTTGTTTATGGCCCTACTGTCAACACACATCCTCATACTACCATCCTTCTTCGGAACCAAAAGAGCAGGAATAGCACATGGACTTAAGGATTCTCGCACCAACCCCTTGAATATCAGTTCTTCAACTTGTCGTTGAATCTCTTGAGTTTCCTTGGGATTTGTCCTGTAGGCTGACTTATTAGGCAGAATGGATCCTGGGATAAGGTCAATATGATGTTGAATGTCACGCTTTGGGGGTAAACCCAAAGGTATCTCTTCTGGAAATAGGTGACTGAACTGATTCAATATGACCTTGGCTATGGGATGGGGTGGAAGTGGTGTTTGTGGCTCATCTTGTACTTGCAATATCCACTCTTTCAAGGCTTTGAACTCATGTTGAG
>JAKOGI010003654.1:22500-46411 GCA_029747015.1 Carnegiea gigantea | reverse complement strand
ATATATATATATATATATATATATATATATATATGTATATTTATATGTATATGCAGTTCTGAATTTTTGCTTTGTTAAAACCACGTACCTTTTCTGTGAATTGGGACATGCTCTCATCCGATTCTGAGTCAACTTCGGATTCGCTTCTGGCCATGAGCGTCAGTGCAGGAGCTTCGTCTTGGGAGCTATCCTCTGCTTCTAAGGTTTCACCCCATGCTGCCAGCATAGCTTTAGTGAACTGGTTGACAGAACTACTAAGCTGTGGCTTCTTTCTGCGATTTCAGAACTATTCTGACGCCTGTTCTTGCTTCGGCATGGGGCAACATTTTACAATGTGGTCATGCTTTCTACATCTGAAACACCCAGAGGCTTGGTGTTGATTGCTGTTCCTTGCCTTGCTGGTACTCCCTTTCTTGGTGCTCTTTCCAACCTTCTTGAAGATTTTCTTGAACTTATGAGTTACCAGGGCCATTTCTTCCTCATTCAAGTCCGAATCATCACTTCCCATGGCCTTTAGGGCAAGGCCTCAATCTTTCTTTATTTTTTCTTTCATTTGGGAGTTTTTGCTCAACTCTTAAGTTTGAAGGTTCCCAATGAGCTCATTCAAAGAGATTTCGTCCATCTTTTTTGCTTCCTGGATGGCAGTAACTTTCGTTTCCCACGAATGAAGCGAAAAGCATAGGATCTTCCTTACCAATTCCTCGGTGGTAAAGGATTTTCCCAAGGATTTCAACTCATTAGAGATGTGGGTAAAACGTGTATACATACCCATCACTGTGTCTTTGTCACTCATTTCGAGCAGTTCGTACTTTCTCATCAGCAGCTCAATCCTGAACTGTTTGACTTGGTTGGTTCCTTCATGAGTCACGCGAAGAGAATTCCATATCTCCTTTGCTGATTCACACTCTGACATACGAGTGTACTCATCCGGTCCAAGGCTAAAGTATAGCAATTTCTTGGCCCTTGCATTTTTCTCCAGTTTCTTGAAGTCATTTGAGTCAAACTCATTTGACTTCTTAGGAACTGTTTTGCCATCTTCTGTGGTTTTCATTGGAATGTAAGGACGATTCTCAATGATCATCCACAACTCATAATCATCACCTTGAATGTAATTTTCCATGCGGTTTTTCCACCAATTGCAATGTTGCCCATTAAAAGTATGGTGGTCGAGTCACAGATTAACCCTCTAAGATTCCTTGTGGTGAACTCATCTTTTCAGGATCTCTCAAGGTGTTAACCTAGGTGGGAGAACTCTGCTCTGATACCACTTGTTAGAATTAATCGCACAAGGACTCAAGAGGGGGTGAATTATATCTACCAACTTTTCGAATTCTTTCAAAACACTCGTGAGACCTGTGTTGGAGTGCGTGTTTCCAGTAAGATAGAAACGAAAGTAATTGTGGAAATAGTAAAGGAGACACAATATTTTTACATGGAAAACCACCTTTGGCCCAACTGAGATGTAAAAACCACGACCTACCATAATAGGATTTCAGCAACTCTTTCACTAAACGGGCTGAACACGTTACAACCGTAACACACGTAACTTAGTTTACCCAAGACTCTTGTTAGAAACACACATCCAAAGTCTCCCAAGACTTAGACAAATACTCATGGACACAACATCCACATGTCCCCTACAGACGCAACGTCCAATGTCTATCCAGACTTGGACAACCTTTTATCACGATGACAGAAAAGAGATAAAGAACACCTCACTTGAATGCTTCTCAATAAGCTGAGTGTAAGGTACAATACAACTCCTATTATGCCAATAATGAAGACTCGATTGGGCACTCCTTTTGAAGGTTTTTCTCGTAGAAAAATTCAGACTCAAAAAAGCAATTTTAGCACTTGAAAATCATGAAAAACCCTAAGACAAGTTGAGGGAATCGGCCGTTTAAATAGTGGGATAAGTATGCTTACCGTGCAAGGATGAGAGCAATCTCCACTTTTCTTAGCCATTCCCTAATCCGGGAGTTACCAACCTTCCTTATAGGATAGGATCAAATATTTGGAGGATATTTTTTTCCCTCGGAGATAAGATCAAATGTTTAGGAAAGATGTTTTTCTTAAGCGAGATAGGATTAAATCTTCTCACCAAATATTTGGAAAATATTTTGTCTCTTAAACAAAGAAAGAAATAGTTTTAGCTTTTTACTGACATAAATTAATTCCAATTATTTCCTGAAAAATGTCTGTCCAAAATCTTTTTAAGAAAAACGTTAAAATTTGAATTTTTATTCCCAGCCTCAAAATACTGCAGACCTAGCCTCTTGGACCTATTCTGAGACAGTGTTTTGGGTCACCAAAACCTTTCAAAGTGAATGCTAAATCAGAAACCTTCTAATTGACATATTAACAAAAATTTAAAAAATAAAACCTACACTAAGCCTAAGACTCTTGTTATCAGTTGGACTTCTTGCAAATGATTTTGATGTTCCATGCGATGCTCCATGCTCTGTGCTCAGAACTGTTCTGAGGCAATGTTCTCAGACTTTTGTTATCAGTTGGGCTCCTTGCACATGTATCGACTCTGATGTTCAATGCTCATTCGAACTGTTCCAAATATTTTCGGATCCTATCTCAATATACAACTCAAGCACAGCATATTGGCTGGTCCATTTGGATTATTATCATAAAAACCTTACATATTAATTGGGTCAACAATTTCTCCCTTTTTGATGATGACAAACCAAATGACCGTAAGTCATTAAGGACAATTAATAGTGAGACAAGGCAAAAATACATTAGTGCCAAAACGGTTATCCACCCTCACACTAGAGAGAAAGCAAGAGTTAAGAGGTCAACTTAAATTAGGCAAACCAATCGAAACAAGGTCATACTCATCTTCCCCCTTTTGACATCATTGAAAAGGGTAAGGAGATCGGAAACGAAAATCCAGTGTGGATGCAATCACCACCAAAGCGGTAATGCGGAAAGTAACAGTGATATACTTAAGTATATGGTACAATAATGATATTGGCTGTCCAAGTCATGCACAAATAAATAACACATGCAATAAGAAAAGTTATAGCATAAATGCATTAACCATCCAAAAACAGCCATAAACTATTAGTAGTCACATATATAACCAAGTGTTTGAAAAACAGTGTTGGAAATAGGGAAAGGAACAGGTTCAAGTAGAGGAAGGTGGAGGAGGGAATTTGGCTGTGAGGGCAAGAAGGGCACTCAACAGATCCTCGTGACGTTTGGCATTGAGAGCCTTTTCCTCTGTAAGCGCCTGCTTTACTTTACTATCTCCCCCTTCAATGTAATCTGGTCCGGTAAAAATATATCAATTGTAGGAGTGCTGGATGTGGAGGCTTCACTGGGAACAGGTCTAAGTGGTGTTTGGAGCCCCTGTTCTAAAGTCACACTGCTGCCTTTTGTCACTTTGAAACCACACCCAATCAACGTGCTATTGCCAATCTCATCACTGACCTAAAAGCCTATTCTCTTCTACAAGGGAATCCTAAATTTTTCAAACACTAACGTCAGCAAGAACCCATACTCCATGCCATGATCCTTGGACGTGTTGGTAATTCTCCCAGTATGGCTAATCATGATTGCGGGCAAATTAATTTGCTCACCCTTATCCAATAAATCAGTGTAGCACATGTCCATGGGAGTAGCAAGGTTACGTCCCTGACTTCGGGGGGCAATATTCTTAATCACAAACCAAAACAACAGTCGATGCAATGGCATCATTTCTCCCTTGCTCACAGACCGGGACACAGTCAGATGGGATTTTTGGGCTAGCTTCTGGGTCAGTTTCAACAGCCATTCTTCACCTAAGATACACATCAAAACCTTTGGGGGACAGCCCAAGTAACTCACCTAACTTCTTAGCATCAAACCGTAGGTCATGATCACTAACTATGCTTCTCACCACTCAATTGGTGAAAACACAGTTTGCATAGAATTCAACCAAGTCTGGAATTGAACATCCTCTCTTAGTATCCATGAACATGTCGAACCATCCCTGAGCTTCCACCTTCTCTAAGAACACCCCTAGCCCCTATTCCTAAAAGTATGACACCTTAACTACCTTCCCCTGAACCATAGATTTCTGGAGGAAATGTTCATATCTCTCACCAAGTGTTATGTTCTTCCTAACTTTCTTTTTCTTTGGTTCATCAGATTCTTCAACCAGTTTTGACACCTGTTCTGGGGCAGCCCGTTGTTGAGTAGGTTCCTTGGATGAAACAGGTTTGAGGGGTGTTTTGGTGGGTGTTTTGGATGATTTATGGGCCGGTTTGTTCTTATTGACAGGGTGTTCAATTCTGTCTTCTGGCAGGAGCAGCACAGTGGGAGGACCCGAACTTCGAGTTTGAGGCCATGATAAAGATGCAGTAATAGGTACATTGGGTGAGGTAGTGGTCTTTCTTTGGTGTTTAAAGGTCGGTTTGGTTGTGGTTTGGGACTTGGTTGGAACATTCATTTGAACCACAAAATTGGTTCATCCTCATCACTATCCTCAGCATCTTCAATAACAAATTCCTTATCAACATGCTCAACATCAAAATCCTTTGACTCCCTAACTGATTCGGCCTCATTCCTCCTTAATCTAGACTTGGCCACAACCGGGTCATACACCACAATATCCCAACTCGCAATTGGGTGTACTAAAGGTACCATGTCAGGGTTCAAATCTACTGATCTTAAGTCCAAGCTCTTCAAAAACCTAAAAATAGAGGGAGTAATCGAAAAAGAAGGTGAGGGAATATTTTCCATATCAATCGAGACCGTTTGTGGCGATGAAGACACTGGTGATGTTCCCTCTGAACTCATCCCAATTCTGCCCCTTTTTCTTGATAGTTGGTCTCATAGTGATCTTGGGTGAGAAGTCTTGAGTTTGGAGGATGCTTAACCGACACGAGTTCTTGCCATTATGAGGATTTGAGGTGATTTGGAGTCAAGGTTTTAAGGGGGTTTATGGTAGAGTTTATTTCGGCCCTTCTTGAAGAGAGAGAATGGTTTGCATACAGCACATCATTACACTAGGTATGGTATAATTATAGGTTAGGTGTAATGAAAAGGAAATTTCAGTTCCCAACAATCTTTTAATAACGCAACTTGGTCAGCACATGATATAAACAGTGATCAGATCTGCTCCTAAAGCTTGTCCTTACTGTTAAGGGCAATATCATTAGACCTCAACGAGTGTCAGGATATTACATTCCACACATATGCCAATAAAAGCACAAAAATTGAATGCATCCATTGTAACAATTTATTTGGCCTAAAATCCCTTAACTAGTCGATCATTGGGGTTAAACAAATATGCTCAAGTTCTTTTGATCATTCCTAATTCAAGTCTATTCCTCTCAAACTGCTCTCTACTCAGTGCCTTTGTAAAGATGCCAGCAATTTGCTTATTAGTGGCACAAAAATTTATTGAAATTAAGCCCTTTTCAATATTGTCTCTCAAAAAATGATGACGTATGTCAATGTGCTTAGTCCCTTTATGTTGACAAGGGTTTGTTGGCAATGTTAATTGCACTTATGTTATCACAAAATATGGGAGTGCATCCCGTGTCAACAGAAAAGTCCTTGAGTTGTTTCCTTATCCACAACAATTGAGACATAATAAGAAGCAGCCGCTACATACTCGACTTCTGCTGTGAACATGGCAACCAATTGTTGTTTCTTGGTTGCACAATAGGCCAAACAGGGTCTAAGAAAGTGAGCCATACCTGAGGTACTTTTTCTATCAACCAAGGATCCAGCATAATCAGCATCCACATACCTAATGAGATCAAAATTGCACCCTTGAGGATATCATAAAGCTAAGTCTTAGGTCAATAGTTGTAAATATTTCCTCATAATCAATCCCTCTTCTTGGTTGTAACCCTGAACCACCAACCTGGTCTTATTCTAAGTGACTGCTTCGAACTCATCCAGTTTGTTCTTGAACACTCACTTGGTGCCAATTATCGATCTGTCCTTAGGCCTTGGTTCAAGGTGCCAAACCTTGTTCCTTTCGAACTGATGAAGTTTTACTTGCATAGCAGTAACCCAGTCAGAATCTACAAGGGTAATCTCTCCTAGGTACTTGGTGAAACAGACTCTGAAACTATTCTTGTGCCTGTTCCCATATCAGTTGGGGAATAATTGAGTTGAGTGGGCCAGTTCTGTTCGAGTTCAGCAATACTTCCCCCTGACTGGTTTGCTCCCTGCCCACCTTCCAAACTATTAGTTCCAGGACTTGGTTCACCTTCAGGAGCCTTACCTTTGTCAATTATGGAGCTTTGAGTGAGCGAGAGGTCTTTTCTCATAAGACCAAGTTCAAACTCTTCATCCTGTGTATCATGCTCAATCAAGGAGTTAGTCACATCAAACAATACATGCACACTTTTCTCAACACACAAGGTTTGTTTGTTAAAGACTTTATAGGCCTTACTGTGTGAGGAGTACCCTAAGAATATAGCTTCATCACTTCTACGGTCGAACTTTCCCAAGGGTTCTTTCTCATTATTATGCACATAGCATTTACAACTAAACATCCTCAAGTGCATAGTATTGGGCTTTCGTCCTTTGAAAAGTTCATAGGGAGTCTTGTTGAGTATAGGTCTGATCATGCACCTATTAATAATGTAACAAGATGTATTCAGCGCCTCTGTCCAAAAGTTTTTAGAAAGAGCACTAGCGATAAACATGTTCCTAGCCATGTCTTCTAGAGTATGATTTTTACGCTCTATCACCCCATTCTATTGGGGTGTTCTGGGGGCAGAAAAGTTGTGATCCACACCGTATTCATTACAATAATCAATGAAGCTCGAGTTTTCAAATTCTTTGCCATGGTCAGACCTAAGACTTACCAATGAGTGTCCTACTCTCCTTTTAATTTTCTTGAGAAGCACAAGAAACTTCTCAAATGATTCATCTTTCGATGCCAAAAATAAAGTCCAAGTGAAACGAGAGTAATCATCCACTATAACAAACACATACCTTTTCCCACCTTTACTTGTGATCCTCTTAGTACCACATAAATCAACGAGGTTAGGAAGTGCTAACACATTTCTTTGACTTGAAAGAAGTCCTAGCCTATCTTCCTGTAGCACAAGCGTCGCGCACCTTGTCATCATTGTACTTGATGGAAGGTAGTCCAATAACTAAGTCCTTAGAAACAAGTTTATTCAAAAGAGAAAGGCTTGTATGACCTAGCCTTTTGTGCCAAAGCATAACATCGTCATCAAGAGCACTTAAATAAGTCAAATGATTTTGGGGAAGTGAAAGAACACACACTTTATACACATTGTTATGTCACTTCCCCCTCAACACAACACTACCAGAATTGACATTGGTAATAAAGCATTGATCTGAAGAGAATTCAACGTGATTACCTCTATCACACAATTGAGACACACTTAGCAAATTATGTTGTAACCCATCAACCAAGTACACATTATTAGTAGAGTCAGAAAGTGATTTACCTATCTTATCTACACCGATAATTTTTCCAGATTTGCCGTTTCCAAATGCCACTCTCCCTCCATCAAAGGTTGTAAGTGAGAGAAAGTTTGATTTGTCTCTCATCATATGCCTTGAGCAACCACTATCTAAGAACCATAGTTGATTGCCTCCTCTCACTTTAGCCTGCAAAACAGCTAAGTGTTTGTCTTAGGAACCCAGATCCACTTGGTTCCTATTTTCTTTGACATGGAGGTTAAGTCATCTTTTCTAATCCATACTTGTTTAACATACAATGAGTTTCTCTCCATGGCTCTTTTTCTCAAAGGACAAGCATAGCGATAATGACCAGCTTTTCCACAGTGAAAATAGATTATATTTTCTTGAAGTCCAACATATTTTTTATTAACTGGTCTAGTAACAGGCCTATTCACAAATCCTAGTCTGCTTTTATTTCAACTGTGGTGAATATTTAGCCAATTAAGTGCTTCTGAGGGACTGTTTCAGTGCCTATTCTGAACGAGGTGAGATTCGGCCTTATGGAGCTTTTTAAGCAACTGACTGTTTTCATTTATCAGGGTTTCTATCATGAATGCTTCTGAGAAACTGTTCCTGTGCCTGTTCTGAATAAGGTCAGATTCGACCTTATGAACCTTTTCAAGCAACTGATTGGTTTCACTCACCAATAATTCTATCTTAAGTTTTAGTTCTCGGGACTCTTCGTCCAGCTTTGAGAGATCAGTGTTAAACACTTCTTCTCTCTTGTTCATTAGTTCTTTTAGCATGTCAACGTCCCTACTTAAGGCAAAAGTTTTTTTAATCTTGTTTAGACGTGAGGATCTTATTTGCTTACTCAAGTTCTTGTATGGTTTCTTCAAGCATTCGGACATCCCTTTTTAACTTAGAACAAGTATCTTTAAGCATACAATTCTCAGTACTTATTGCCTCACATTCATCCATTAAGGAAAACAATAATTTTAGAATTATTACCTTGTTAAAACCACGTACCTATTCCTTGAATTGGGACATGCTCTCATTCGATTCTGAGTTAACTTCGGATTCACTTCTAGCCATGAGCGCCAGTGTAGCAGCTTCGTCTTAGGAGCTATCCTCTTCTTCTAAAATTTCACCCCATGCTGCCACCATAGTTTTAGTGAACCGCTTGGCAGAACTACTAAGCTGTGGCTCTTTCCGCGGTTTTGGAACTGTTCTGATGCCTGTTCTTCCTTCTGCATGGGGCAATATTTTACAATGTGGTCATGCTTTCCACATCTGAAACACCCGGAGGCTTAGTCTTGGTTGCTATTCCTTACTTTACTGGTACTCCCCTTCTTGATGCTCTTTCCAACCTTCTTGAAGATTTTCTTGAACTTACGAGTTACCAAGGCCATTTCTTCCGCATTCAAGTCCGAATCATCACTTCCCATGGCCTTTAGGGCAAGGCCTCGATCTTTCTTTATTTCTTCTTTCATCTGGGAGTTTTTCCTTAACTCGTAAATTTAAAGGTTCCCAATGAGTTCATCCAAAGAGATTTCGTCCATCGTCTTTGCTTCCTGGATGGCTGTAACTTTCGTTTCCCACGAATGAAGCAAAACCCGTAGGATCTTCCTTGCCAATTCCTTGGTGGTAAAGGATTTTCCCAAGGAATTCAACTCATTAGTGATGTGGGTAAAATGTGTATCCATGTCCATCATTGTCACTTTGTCACTCATTTTGAACAGTTCGTACTTTCTCATCAGCAGCTCGATCCTGGACTGTTTGACTTGGTTGATTCCTTCATGAGCCACGTGAAGAGCATTCCATATCTCCTTTGTCGATTCACACTCTGACATATGAGTATACTCGTCTGGTCCAAGGCCAAAGTATAGCAATTTCTTGGCCCTTGCATTTTTCTCCAGTTTCTTGAAGTCATCTGAGTCAAACTCATTTGACTTCTTAGGAACTATTTTGCTATCTTCTGTGGTTTTCATTGGAATGTAAGGACCATTCTCAATGATCATCCACAGCTCATAATCATCAGCTTGAATGTAATTTTCTATGCGGTTTTCCACCAATTGTAATGTTGCCCATTAAAGTATGGTGGTCGAGTCACAGATTAACCCTCTAAGATTCCTTGTAGTGAACTCATCTTTTCAGGATCTCTCAAGGTGTTAACCTAGGTGTGAGAACTCTGCTCTGATAGCACTTGTTAGAATTAATTGCACAAGGACACAAGAGGAGGAGTGACTTGTATCTACCAACTTTTCGAATTATTTCAAAACACTCGTGAAACCTGTTTGGAGTGCGTGTTTTCAGTGAGACAGAAACGAAAGTAATTGCAGAAATAGTAAAGGAGACACAATATTTTTACGTGGAAAACCACCTCTGGCCCAACTGAGATGTAAAAACCACGACCTACCATAGTAGGATTTCAGCAACTCTTTCACTAAACAGGCCGAACACGTTATAACCGTAATACATGTAACTTAGTCTACCTAAGACTCTCGCTATAAACACACATCCAAAGTCTCCCAAGACTTGGACAAATACTCATAGACACAACGTCCACACGTCCCCTACGGACACAACGTCCAACGTCTACTAAGACTTGGACAACCTCTTATCACGACGATGGAAAAGAGATAAAGAACACCTTAATTGAATGCTTCGAAATAAGCTGAGTGTAAGGTACAATACAACTCCTATTATGCCAATGATGAAGACTTAATTAAACACTCTTTTTGAAGGTTTTTCTCACAAAAAAATTCAGACTCAAAAAAGCAATTTTAGCACTTGAAAATCATGAAAAACCCTAAGAAAAGTTGACGGAATCGGCCGCTTAAATAGTGGGATAAATATGCTTACCGTGGAAGGATGAGAGTAATCTCCACTTTTCTTAGTCATTCCCTAATCGGAGAGTTACCAATCTTCCTTATAGGATATGATCAAATATTTGGCGGATATTTTTTTCCTTAGGAGATAAGATCAAATATTTAGGAAAGATATTTTTTCTTAAACGAGATAGGATTAAATCTTCTCACCAAATATTTGGAAAATATTTTGTCTCTTAAATAAGGGAAGAAATAGTTTTAGATTTTGACTGACGTAAATTAATTTCAATTGTTTACTGAAAAACGTCAGTCCAAAATCCTTTTAAGAAAAACGTTGAAATTCGAATTTTTATTCTCAGCGTCAAAACGCTGCAAACTTGGCATCTTGGACCTGTTCTGAGACAGTGTTTTGAGTCATCAAAACCTTTCCAAGTGAATGCTAATCAAAAACCTTCTAATTGGCATATTAACAAAAATCTACAAAATAAAACCCACATTAAGCCTAAGACTCTTGTTATCAGCTAGACTCCTTGCACATGATTTTGATGTTCCATGCGATGCACCATGCTTTGTGCTCAGAACTGTTTTGAGGCAATGTTCTCAGACTTTTGTTATCAGTTGGGCTCCTTGGGCATGTATCGACTTCGATGTTCCATGCTCATTCGAACCGCTCCAAGTATTTTCAGATCTTGTCTCAATACACAACTCAAGAACAACATATTGGCTGGTCCATTTGGATTGCTATCATCAAAACCATCCACATTAGTTGGGTCAATAATAGATATACATATAATACATACATACATACATACATATATATATATATATATATATATATATATATATTATATATATATATATATATATATATATATATATATATATATATATATATATATATATATAAATATATATCATACATATACATATACATATACTATATTATATATATATATATATATATATATATATATATATATATATATATATATATATATATATATATATATATATATATATATATATATATATATATATATATATATATATATATATATAATATATATATAATATCATATATATATATATATATATATATATATATATATATATATATATGTATATATATATATATATTTATATGTATATGTGTGTGTGTGTGTGTATATATAATATATATATATATATATATATATTATATATATATATATATATATAATATACATATATATATGTGATCCCTATATATATGTATATATATGTATATATATTATATATATATATATATATATAGATATATATATATATATATATATATATATATATATATATATATATGTATATATATATATATATATATATATATATATATATATACATATATACCTATATATATATATATATAGATATATATATATATATATACATATATATACATATATATATATATATATATATATATATATATATATATATATATATAATATATATATATATATACATATATACACATATTATATGTATATATGAATATGTCCATGTGTGTGTGTGTATATATACACACACACACATATATATATAATATATATATATATATATATATATATATATATATATATATATATATATATATATATATATATATATATATATATATATATATATATATATATATATATATATATACAATACATACACACACACACACACACACACACACACACACACATATATATATATATGTATGTATGTATGTATGTATATATATCAAAAAGTTACAATGGTTGGCACTACATGATAACAACCACAAATTAAGAAATGCAGAGCGTACATTTGGAATAAGTTAATCGTGACTGTTGATTTTATTTTTGTCTTTAAATATTAAAAAATGTATTTTAAAAATGAAAAAAATATGGAAATACAGATAAATTTAATTTCTATATGACATTGTTTGGTTGCCCTCTTATTACATTATAATGAAAAACTAAATTTTTGAAAGAAAAAATACTTTCAATGTTGAAACATTCAAATTTCCGGTGACATCGGTGAATTCCAGCGACGGTGACTACCTTCTCAACAAATCATTGTCTTCCATTGGGTGTTCAAGGTTTGGGCATGACAGCGAACCTTCACCATTGTTAAACACAATGATAGGGTACGTGGAAATGGAGCAGCGGCCACCCCAATCACGAGCAATTTCAATGCTCTTGATATTGACTTCAATATAAATAAATATGCATTTCAATCAAAAATTTTAAAAAAAGGAAACAAATTGCTGCTCCCCACCCCCTCGACTAAACCATAGCAGACGCATCCGCCATGGCCACTCGACCGGAGGACAATAATCGGATTATAAGCGGTATCGTCTGGGGTGATGAACATGGGACTCCGAAATATGGTCATAAGGCGCCACAAATACTAGAGCGAGGCGAGGGACAAAGACATCAACAACAATCATTGAGCACCGTTGCAAGCTCCTCGCCGGTAACAATGGTGAAGGTTCACCGTCATGCCTAAACTTTAAACACCCAGTGGAAGAGAGCAGTTCGTTGAGAGGGTAATCACCGTTGCCAGAATTCATGGATGTCACCGAAAATTTAAAAAAGTCAATATTGAAAGTGTTTTTTCTTTTTAAAATTTAGTCTTCATAATAACGTAATTAGAGGGCAATGTCAAATAGAAATTATTTATTAGTATTTACATATATTTTGTGATTTTAATAATATATTTTCATTATATTAGAATAGAAATAAAATCAACGGTTTAGATTACTTTATTCCAAATGTACCTCCTAGATTTTTAAAATTGTGATGACTGTCATATAGTAACAACCACTATAACTACACTCATATATATAGACACACAAACACACACACACACACACACACACACACACGCACACACACACACACATATATATATATATATACACATATACATACATACATACATACATATATATATATACACACACACACACACATACATACACACATACATATATATATATATATATATATGTATGTATGTATGTATGTATATATACGTACGTATGTATATATGTGTGTGTGTGTGGATACATACATACATACATTATATATATATATATAATATATATATATATATATATATATATATGTAAAACCCAGAAAATGTTAGTTCCATTTTGGATTATTGATGACATGGGCTGATATAAAACTACGACCTAAATCAAGCCAAGGTGAAAAAGGAATGAATTTTATTTTACGATCCATACTTTGATTTTTGTTTTAAAGAAATTGTTTGTGATTTCCACCTTTATTTGTTCAAATACAATTGGGTGTTTAAATCCTTTTTAATTAAAATTTATTTAGCAAATAATTATTCTTCCTAATTGGATGGTTTGAATTTAAAAATTCCCTCCCCCCCAAAAAACCCTAAGCCGCCCCTCCTCCGGCCGACCACCGCCCTTTTCCCCCTAAACCCTTTGGCAGCCACCACACCCTCTCTCTTTCTCTCCTCCCCCACCGAGACACACACGTGCACACACACTCTCTCGCTCTCTCTCTCTCTCTCTCTCTCTCTACAGCTCTCTATCCCTCGCGATCTCTCTCTCCCCCCTCTCTCTTAGTTTCTTTCATCCTCCTTCGCCGACCACCACTGCCACCCACCGGCGCACCTGGGTCCCCAATGCCCAACCGCCAGCCGCCAGTGAGGCCCATGGCCTTGGTTGGAACGTGAGTGTGCATGAGTTATACACCCATGCATCCCATGTTCAAGGATTTGAAAATTTTCCCTTGAACCCTTTAAGGACTTTATGTGGCTTTAATCTTGCGAATTCATATATTTTCTAACATAAAGTTTCGAAATTTTTAGCTTTTGACCTGGCAGTAAGAGGAGAAACATCCTCCATCCGAAAAACAACACAAGGTAACTTTAACGATGATTCTCTTTGTATTCATTAATTTAAAGTCTTTAGCTTTGGCTTGATTTGGGTAGGTTAAGGGAACTTAGAAATTTGTAGGATGGGCATAGGTAGATGGGTGACCCGTCATGTTGGAAAAACTGGGCTAATGGTACTTGTTGGGAGCGAAAGCACATGGACAGAACATTCTGGGTTCGAAACTGCACATGCCCCTCCTTTGAAAATTCTTTCAGGATAAGATAGTAGCCCAAAAATAATGAAATTTTTAGGGTAATGTGTCGGGATGTGCTGTATAATCTAGTTTTTGAATCGAATGAATTGGAGTAGTGTAGCCAGAGTTATGGCCAAATTATCGGGGACTGTCCAGATTGGGATAGCCAGTGACACAGTGAAAAGATTTAGGAAACGACATAGTTTAGGTCAGAGTCTTATAAAACCCTAAACATAAGAAGTGTAGACAACAGATTGAACTTTTTGTAATGAGCAAGAAATTGAAATTTGAACATCGAGAACAAAAGTTATTGGCTCTAGGAGTTGGGCCCAGATTTTAGTTGAATCTGGTTCCAGAGTTGGGCTTAAGTTTGGAGCCTTAAGCATGGGTAAAATTTTTAGAAAAATTCTTATAAGTGGGGTAGGGGCTAGAATTATGGTCCATGATGTTTTGGACTGAGTGTGGGTGATGTTTTGGCCTAGGTGCGGAGCAGTAGGTCCAGATAAGTAACCAAGCCTATAATTTATATGGATCCCAGGTAACCATCATGCCCTAACCTTTTCCCAAGATTGCTTAAAAAATGCGTATGTGTTGAATATGGTAAGGATTTATTTAAATGCTAATTTTATGAAACTATGGCATGTGTTGACTAAACATGACTGCATAGTTGGATTGCATGATTATGCTATGTCACTAAAGCTAGGTGTTGGATTGGTTATGTTGAAAAAAAAAATGAAATTTGTGCTATAGTAATGCATTGGGATAGGGTTGAACCTGAATGAACTATGCATGTTAATTTGGCCTTTAAGTATGCTAGGCATGATAGTGGAGGTAAAGGCTGAGTATGGGTGAGACTGCAAGCTTGTTATGTTGACTGAAGGCCAATAGCCTTCCCCGAAAAATAGTGCAGGCATGTGAGCGGCCACGTACCCTTTGGGGACGTGGGTCAGGTTAGCGGTAACCATCCATGATGATGGTAGGCCAGGAAACGGTTAAGCGGTAACAGTCCTTATCGATGGTAGGCCATGATTGAGATAAGCCGTTGCGTTAAAGCCAAGCGCAGGCCATGAGACCCAGTGGGGTCGCTCACCCTTAAAACCTTATTACTATAAATGGGATCTAGGAATTGTATGTGTGCATCATTGAGAAGTGTAAGTATGGACGGTTATATTAATGGGAAAAAATGAGTGTGGTCTTGTTGTTTCCCCTACCCTTGAAATGTTTAAAAATGAATTTGTGCGCGTAGTTTAGCTCTTAGGGTGATTGTTATTGAGTTTATCTCACTTTTATAAAATGTTTTGTTTTTTAGGTGAACTAGTGGTGCATGGGATTGGGGGATCAAAGGTAGAGTGAGGCCCTGACGCTTAGGCGAACGATACAACATTTAGTTGTTTAAAAGAAGAGATTTGTAATGAACAATTGTTTTTAGTTTAGTAGTTGCTCATTAATAACTGAACCCTTTTTAGTTGAAGTATTATTGAAGAATTTTTGCATTAATTGATATTTGATACACAGCCTGGTATTTCCAAGAAGAAAATACAAAGGTAACACCCCAACTAGGTTCTGCTGCCATGTAGGTTAACAATTCGTAATGAAGAAGGTAACTAGAAATTCGAGGTGTAATAGAGTGGTATAAGAGCTCATGTTGACTGACCTGAGGCTCACCTAACAGACTGTAAGAACTAAATACTAAAACTTGTAGACTTAAGGACTGCATGGAGAGTAAGTATAGTAAATAGGAGGGGGTTGCATGCATGTATATATAGTATTAAATAAATGCATGTTACTGTATGGATACATGCCTTATGTGTAATTACTCTGTATAGGAATGAAGGGTACCCAGCATTGTGATTGTGTAAGAGGTCCTTGCTTGCACGAGCAGTTAGCTAGGAGACCGGATCAGGTTGTGGGGGACCACATTCAGCATGTGAGGTGGGTATTAACTAGATATTTGGAAGATGTGCTCAATAGCTGTTTGAGGATTGAGGACAACTGAGTTATCTTTCTGCTGCTGACCCTAAAGGAAGACCCTGAGTGGCGCTACTGAGTTGACGAGCTGTACCCCCAGGCTCGTGATCATTGCCCCTAGGGGAAGTGTTGCTAGTGTGACTGTGAGCCCATGGGGATGAGCATGGTTGACCTGATAAACTACCTAAGGCTGGAGGGACCCCACAACCAGAAGCGCGTACCCACAGCTACTAAGAAGGATGCTCCACCACCGGGAGAGGAGCTCATGGATGAGGAGGGAGACTCTAAGGATGAGGGAGCTATTTTTACTGAGGCGGGTCCAATGGAGGAGGAGGAGGAACCGATGGAAGAGGAAGACCCCGATAAAGATCCTAGTGAGGAAGAACCAATGGAAGAGGAGGACCCCGAGGAGGATCCCACCGAGGATGAACAGATGGAAGATTAGGACCCCGAGGAGGATTTTGAAGTGAGTGAGGGAAAACTTATGGGAGGACCTTAAGGAAGATTTTAGCAAGAGCAAGACCGAAGCTCTTGAGAGGGAGAACTCTGAGGGGGATCAGGAGGAGGGAAGGATGGAGTTCATCATGGAGGTCGGCCAGATGAGGGGGCCTGAGGTTTCGAGTGATGAGATAGATCCTGTAGGGAAGAGGGGTAAGTCAGAGATTGAGGTGACTCGCTAGAAGCGGGGCTAGTGTGGCCAAATGTGTAGGGGTACCTGTCCACTAGGCGCCCCTGATCAGTAAAAGCTCATAGTGACTAAAAGTTTCTTTTTAGGGCAATGTTGTTAGTTACATTTCTGTTATGTTGTTAAGCCATTATGGGTTAATAAAGTTACAAAGTCTAATGTAATGAAGAGTACTAGTATGGAACACTATGATTTAAATTCTATGCAATAAAATTTCTTGAGTTATTTGAATACCAGTGTTCTTTATTTGTAAAGTATGTGAATCACATGAACGTGATGCCTGTATGATGTGTACTGTATGAGCATGTGATGTCATGGTTGGACCACACAAACGCAGCAATATGATGTGATTGAAGACTTATAAAATGTTACATGATACGCTAGCATGTGATGTGTTATTGAACTCTAGTAGTATGTAAGGCATGAACTATTAGGAAAGGAACCGAACCCAACTTAATTCCTAAGCAAGATGGCAGGAAACAATGACGAATCTCAAACCGGACCTCACTCCAGTACGAGAATACCTATGAACCTAGAAATCCCCATTTTAATCTTCAGGGAATGCCTGTAAGCTCTACGCCCTAAGAACGGGAACGACTCTTGCAGTCAGATGGAGGAGACCAACCCACCTATTTGAGCAGACCTCACTAACCTTTTACTGCTTGAGCTGCTGCAAAAGCAAGGAGAGCAGCTATAACTCTAGAATGAACAACTACAGAAGCTGATCGAAGTCAGCGAGAAAAAGGTCGAGGAGGATAGCTCCTATATGTTCAAGAGGCTCGCAAGCCACAAACCACCCATCTACGATGGCACCCCCAACCCAAAATCTTTGAGGACTGGATTAGGAGCATGGAAAAATTATTTGACGCACTTTAATGCCCCGAGGAGTGGAAGGTGGGTTTCACAGTGTTCTACCTGAAGGATAAGGCTGATTTATGCGTGTTCTACCTGAAGGATAAGGCTGATTTATGGTAGGCCACAATGAGCGAAAGGCAACACAATCTTGGTTTCGAATGGAGCAAGTTCAAAGAACTGATTAAGGATCATTTCTACCCCGTCTCCCTCCAGAAAGCTAAGAAGAACAAATTCATGCAGTTATAGCAAGGGAGCATGAGCATACTAGAATATGCCTCGAAGTTTATGGAGATCTCTCGCTTTGCCCCGGCCTTCATAGCTGATGAGAGGCTTAATATGAATCGGTTCGAGGCCGGAATCAACCCTACCATTAAGGAGAGGATGTCGGTATGCCAATACACCTCCTACGTGGACCTGTACGATACTACAGTCAATGTAGAAAGGGCAATGAAGGAGAGGAATAACTACTTCAATGAGCATCGGGGAGTTAAGAGGAAGGGGGATAACAGAGGAAACTTCCAACCGTAGGAGCAGTACTAGCGACCTCCTGGGAATCATTACTCAAACAACAATGCTCGTAGAGGTAAACACCCCAACGCGTGGCCTAAGGTGACCTGCAACGCTTGTGGGAAGTTAGGACACTATGTCCGGGAGTGTCGTTCAGCCAACAGGTGTTTTCGCTTCAGAAGCCCTCAGCAAGAGATCCGGGACTGCCTACACCCCCCACCTCTTGCCGATCAAGGTAATGGAAGACAAGGACAAGGACATGGATATGGACAGCGACCCCAGTAGCATTACCCGAACAGGGGTGGGCAGGCGGCCAACCCCAACCAGTAGAACCGGAAACCATAGCAGATTCAGGCCCGATCTCCCAACCAACCACCCTGAAATAATATGGGCAGAGTCTACGTGATGCGCAAAGAGGCAGCAGAGGATGCTCTAAACATCGTCACGGGTACATTTTCTATCCAAGCTCAATCAGTAGATATTTTATTTGATTCAGGTGCTACGCATGCTTTTATTTCTGCTAAACTGGTTGGGATATTAGGACTAGTTCCAACCCAAAAATCTCCCTTATTGTTTGTGAGTCTTCCCGATAGGAAGACTGTAAGGTGTGAAGAACTGTATGAGGATTGCTCTATTAGAATATATGAGCACGAGTTCTTCGTAGACCGATACAGGTTTTAGTTAACTGACTTTGAGGTCATCCTAGGGATGGATTTGTTAGCTAAACATCAGGTCTAGATAGACTGTCCAAGATGAAAGATCACCCTAAGGGGAGCCAATGGGGAGAAAGTGGTACATAAAGGCAAAGGACCTAAAGTGGGGGAGAAACTAATTTCTGTGATGAAAGCCGTAAGTTGTTAGGTAGAGGATGCGAGGGATTCCCATGTAACATAGTAAAAACTGAGGGTGTTGAATCCTCCCTTGAAGACATCCCAGTAGTGAAAGAATTCCCAGATGTATTTCCAGAAAAGATCCCCGATATACCACCCCTTAGAGAAGTAGAATTCTATATCGATCTGACCCCCAAAGCCACACCCATCTCTAAGGCACCTTCCCTTATAGCACTGGTAGAACTTAAGAAATTAAAGACACAGCTGGATGAGCTATAAGAGAAAGGGTATATTCAGGCTAGTACATCTCCATAGGGAGCCCCGATATTGTTTGTGAGAAGGATGGAATCCTGAGATTATGTATAGACTATAGGGAACTAAACAAAATAACAGTCAAGAATCATTATCCTCTATCAAGAATAGACAGCCTCTTTGACCAACTGAGAGACGCAGGGACTTTATCCAAGATAGACCTTCGTTCGGGGTACCACCAACTCTGAATTAAGGATGAAGACATATGTAAAACTGCCTTCTGTACCCGGTACGGACATTATGAATTTGTAGTGATGCCCTTTGGACTCACTAATGCCCCGGTAGCATTCATGGACCTCATAAACAGAGTTTTCAAATCCTACCTGGACCAATTTATAGTGGTATTCATAAACGATATAGTGATCTACTCGAGGACTCTAGAGGAGCATACCCACCACCTAAGGACAGCTCTGGAAGTGTTAAGGAGGAATGAGTTGTATGCCAAGTTTTTGAAGTGTGAATTCTGGTTGAATAAGGTGGCATTTTTGGGACACGTGGCATCTAATGAGGGCGTTTCTTGGGTTTGGCGGGGTACTATCATAGATTTATCCAAAACTTCTCAAAGATCACCACCCCACTCACCAATTTGACCAGGAAGGTCGCTAGGTATGAATGGATGGAGCAGCGCGAGAAAGCGTTCCAGGAGTTTAAGAAAAGACCGATGAGTGTGCCGATACCGGCCTTAGCCACTACCAATAAGGATTTTGTGGTGTATAACGATGCATCTAAAAGTGGGTTAGGATGTGTACTGATGCAGGTGGATCGCATTATATCCTATGCTTCGCGACAACTAAAGACTCATGAGCAGAACTATCCGACCCACAAACTGGAGTTAACAGCCATCGTGTTTGCACTTATAATCTAAAGGCATTACCTATACGGGATACATTGTGAGGTTCTCACCGATCACCAGAGCCTGAAATACCTCTTTTCACAAAAGGATCTAAACCTGAGGCAGACAAGGTGGTTAGAGTTCCTAAAGGACTACGACGTCTACTTCCAGTGCCATCCGGAAAAAGCTAACGTGGTGGCGGATGCATTGAGCCGCCAACCGTACCCAGCACTAAACTGCTTGCTAGCACTCCCGGATGAGTTGTGTGAGGAATTTTGGAAGTTAGAACTTAAAGTAATCACCCCGAAGGCTAAGCAGCACAGGCTGCAGACCCTCAATTGGAACGGATCAGGGAAGAAATATTAGTGGGAAAAGCACCTGGGTTCGTAATCCATGAGGATGGCACCATATGGTTCCATAATCGGGTATGTGTTCCTGCAATAGGGGCACCCAAGAAGAAAATCCTAGATGAAGGTCACAATACTCCACACTCAGTGCACTCTGGGAGAAATAAACTATAAAAGGACCTGAAATTGACTTTTTGGTGGAGTAACATGAAACAAGAAGTGACTGACTACGTGGCAAGGTGCCTAACCTGTCAGAGGGTGAAAATCGAACACCAACGACCAGCAAGACTTTTACAACCCCTTGATGTTCCTGAGTGGAAATGAGATTCGGTGTCCATCGACTTCATAGTGGGCTTACCGTTGACTCAACGAAAGAACAATGTCATTTGGATCATAGTAGATAGACTCACAAAAACAGCGCATTTTATAGCCATGACGAATACTTGGTCCTTGGATCAGTTAGCTTAAGCATACATTGAAGAGATAGTATGATTGCACGGGGTACCCAGTTCCATAGTGTCGGATCGGGACACCAGATTCCAGTCAGGTTTCTAGCAGAAGTTACAGGAAGTATTTGGGACATTATTGCACTTTAGTACTGCCTTTCACCCAGCTACGAATGGGCAGACCGAATGCACTATTTAGACACTAGAAGATATGCTAAGGGCTTGTGCCCTGGACTTTAAGAAAGTGTGGGACGAACAGCTAGCGCTGATCGAGTTTTCTATAAAAATGGATACCATGCAAGTATTGGGATTGCCCTATACAAGGCACTCTATGGGAGGAGGTGAAAAACTTCGCTTTGTTGGCAGGAGATCGACGAATCTCTGACTATTGGGCTGCAATTAATCCAAGCGACCATAAATAAGATAAGAGTGATCAAGAATGAATGAAAGCTGCCCAGAGCCAGAAAAGTTACGCCGATTGAAGGTGTAGGCTCCTCGAATTTCAAATTGGAGATCAGGTGTTTCTTCGAGTTTTCCCAACCAAGGGAGTTACGAGATTTAGTATAGCAGGGAAACTTAGCCCAAGGTACATCGGGCCGTACCCAATCATACAGAGAGTTGGGGAGGTAGCATATCGGTTGGAGTTACCGCCTGAACTTGTAAGAGTATACAATGTGTTCCACGTGTCACAGTTACGAAAGTACATTCCAGATCCCTCGCACATCATCGAGCCCGATCCTATACAGCTCTAGGAAGACCTGTCATATGAGGATTAACCGGTGCAGATCCTGGATCGGCGAGAGAAGCACCTTCGCAGGAAGATGGTGCCCTTGGTTAAGGTCCTTTGCGTCAATCACAAAATGTCAGAAGCAACTTGGGAACCAGAGCAGGAGATAGGAGATAAATATCCCCACTTGTTCCTACAATCAGGTGCATATAAGTTTTGAGGACGAAACTCTCTTAAGTGGGATAGTATACAAACCTCGAAAATTTCATTTTCGTAAAGGTAGCGTTGTTGCAATCTATTGAAGTTTCGAGCATGAAACTTTCTTAAATGGGGTAGTATGTAAAACCTCAAAAAAACCTTATTCTCGTAAGCCAGTGCACTTGGGCAAGTTTTGAAGTTTCGAGGATAAAAATTTCTTAAGAGAGATAGTATGTAAAACCCTGAAAATTTAAGTTCCATTTTGGATTATTGATGACGTGGGCTGATCCAAAACTACGACCTAAATCAAGCCAAGGTGAAAAAGGAATGAATTTCATTTTATGATCCATACTTTGATTTTGGTTTTAAAGAAATTGTTTGTGATTTCCGCCTTTATTCGTTCAAATACAATTAGGTGTTTAAATCCTTTTTATTTAAAATTTATTTAGCAAATAACTATTCTTCCTAATTAGATCTTTTGAATTTAGAAATTTTCCCCCAAAAAAACCCTAAGTACCCTCCCCCCCTTCGGTCGTCCACCCCCCTTTTCCCCCTAAACTGTAGAGACTATACCTCCCATCCCCCTAAACCCCTTGGCAGCCACCATACCCTCTCTCTCTTTCCTCCCCCACCGATACACACACACACACTCGCTCTCTCTACAGCTCTCTATCCCTCGCGATCTCTCTATCCCCCCTCTCTCTCTTTCTCTCTTAGTTTTTTTCAGCCGACCACCACAGCCACCCGCCACCCGCCACCCACCGGCGCATCGGGGTCCCTAATGACCACCGCCCAACCGCTAGCTACTGGTAAGGCCCATGGTCTTGGTTGGAACGTGAGGGTGCATGAGTTATACACCCATGCATCCAATGTTCAAGGGCTTGAAAATTTTCCCTTGAACCCTTTAAGCACTTTATGTGGTTTTAATCTTGCGAATTCGTATAATTTCTAACATAAAGCTTAGAAAATTTTTAGCTTTTGACTTGGGAGTAAGAGGAGAAATATCCTCCATCCAAAAAACAATGCAAGGAAAATTTAACGATGATTTTTCTTTATATTCATTAATTTAAAGTCTTTAGCTTTGGCTTGATTTGGATAGGTTAATGGACTTAGAAATCTATAAGATGGGCATAGGTAGATGGGTGACCCGTCATGGTGGAAAAACCGGACCAATGGTACTCGTTGGGAGCAAAAACACATGGACAGAACATTCTGGGTTAGAAACTGCACATGCCCCTCCTTTGAAAATTCTTCCAGGACAGGATAGTAGCCCAAAATAATGAAATTTTTAGGGTAGATGTGTCAGGATGTGTTATATAATCCAGTTTTTGAATCGAATAAATCGGAGTAGTGTAGCCAGAGTTATGGGCAAATTACCGGGGACTGTCTAGATTAGTATAGCCAGTTACACCGTGAAAAGATTTAGGAAAATGATATAGTTTAGGTCAGAGTCTAATAAAATTCTAAACATAAGATGTGTAGAGGACAGATCAAACTTTCTGTAATGGGCAAGAAATTGAAATTCCAATGTTGAGAACAAAAGTTATTGGCTTTGGAAGTTGGGCCTAGATTCTGGTTGAATCTGGATCTAGAGTTGGGCATCGGTTGGGAGCCTTAGGCATGGGTAAAAATTTTAGAAAAATTCTTATAAGTAGGGTAGGGGCTAGAATTATGGTCCATGAAGTTTCGGACTGAGTGTGGGTGATGTTTGGCCTACATGCGGAGCAGTATGTCCAAACTAGTAACCGAGCCCGTAATTTATACGGATCCCAGGTAACAATCATGCCCTAACCTTTCCCCAAGGTTTCTTGAAAAATGCATATGCATTGAATATGATAAGGATTTAGTTAAATGTTGGTTTTA
>JAKOGI010003654.1:0-17500 GCA_029747015.1 Carnegiea gigantea | reverse complement strand
TATTACAATTACTTACATTTACTAAAGTCATTGATTGTGTAACAAGTCATCAACATCAAATCATAAAACCTCGAAAAAATCAACATTAAGCAGTAAAGTGAACATGCCAAGACATGAAATAAAACTACAAGCAGAAAAGAAAATATTCCCGTTGAAAGATGCACAGAAGAGAGTTCTCAATTTTCGTCTATAATCTACCCATAGAATTAGACCACCATGGCCTTAAAGGGATCTTCCAACGAGCAGGAAGAGTAAGCGACACATATATTCCTCATAGAAGAGCTAGAAGGAGGAATGTCAGATTCGGTTTTGTACGTTATAGGCAAGAAGACGAGGCCATTAAAAGCATTCTGCTGTTTAACAATGCAAATATTCGGGGTAGAAAAATTTCGGTATCTAGGGTAAGAACAGAAAAAGGAAGGATTCAACAACCCTACAGCATGAATATCACTCAGAAGAGGCAGCAGCAACAGACTCAAGTTTGGAAACGACAAGAGCAGCAAAAGCTTCAAGTTTGGAGAAGAAAAGAAGAGCATGAGATTGAGCCTAATAAGATGGATACAGAGGAAGAATTTAATCTAGAAAGTCAGTGGTGCAAGAGAAACTTGGTAGGAACGATCAATAAAGAATTTGAAGAATGGTTGAATAGGAGTTTGGTGTGCACAATAGAAGAGCCTAGAGATATTGCAACTTTGGCTTCAGCAGTTAACAATAGATTTGGCTTGTGCTCCAAGATTTGTGCACTAAGTAGTTTCCAATTCATCTTGACATTTCCAACCATAGATCAAATGGAAGAATCATTAACGAAAACTGGAGAGCTTGATCAGTGGTTTAGTGATATAAAGAAATGGAGTACTTACGATTCATGTGAAACAAGAAAAGTATGGCTAGAAGTCTTTGAAGTCCCACCTCATGGATGGTGTTGGGAGAATTTTGATAAAATAGCAAGTATTTGGGGCAGATTGATCACTTTAGGGAAATCTATTTCTAGAACAGATTCCTTTAAGTCCATGCAGTTGATGATAGTTACTGATGTCTTTAAAAGAATTGACCATGATATGCTCCTTACTTTAGGAGATGAGGGTTATAGATTGATGACTTGTGAGGTAGGCCCTACAACTCAAATAGTGCACAATGGCTATGGTCCTTCTAACAGCCCTCCTTTAGAGAAAATGGACTCCAGTGATGAGGTCCTAGGCTTTGAAGATCTCATGGATAATCTGGAAGTAGAGAATGATATGGCTCAAAGTAACACCAGATTTGATGATCTGCCAGTGGGAGCTCAGAGGAAAGCAGTAGCCCAAGAGTCTCCAGGAAATCAAATCACCCCTAATTCAAATTTGAAAGGGGAAATTGAAAGGCCAGCAGCCTCAACCAATCAAGAAAGCATTTATTCTAGAGCAAGAACCAAGACTGTTTCTTTCAGCCAGAACGGATACATAGAGGAATTGCTAAAGGTAACTCAGCAACCATAATTTCTAGGAACTGAGCAGACTCAAAAGAGCCTCGAAGTAGATGAGCCACTAGGCTATGAAAAACCTCACCTTAGTAAAGCTAATGATTTACTGATTGATTACTCCCTTAAAGCATTGGTAATTGGGGAGGAAGTATTAGAAGAAGGTGAATTCTGAGTTCAGGGAAGTGAGACAGTAGAACCTCCTCCAGGCTTTAAAAGCCAAGGCCCAGAAAAAGAATACCATAACAAGAAGAAGACTAGTACAAGAACAACCAAAAATGTTGGATCCAAGGGCAATCATTCACGAAGCCAAACCACAGAGAGTTTGGAACAAATTGCAAGAGAATCATTGCAAATTGGGAAATTAATGGGTATCTTAATGGTACAGAATAAAAGGGTAGCTACATCCAAAATAACAGCAACTCTGAGGAAGAATAAGACAAGATCAGGCCAACCTGCAAACAATAGGAAGTGATGAAAATAGTAACCTGGAACGTCAGAGGCATTGGCAGTGACAAAAAAAGGTGCATGGTGAAGAATTTGATAAAGAAGGAACACCTTAACCTCATCGGACTGATAGAAACAAAACATACAACTCTATCTCATTGGGATATCATTAAGTTTTGGGGGCACCAAACAGTGGACCATGTTCATGTTTTAGCAAATGATGGATCAGGGGGGCTAATCATCTCATGGCATAAGGACTCATTTCAGCAGACAGACCTTACAACAGGGCATAGATGGGCTTGTGTTTATGGTGGATTTCTGAAGGAACAATTTCAGTGTGCTATATGTTTAATTTATGCACCAAATGACCATCAGGGGAGGGTGCAAGTCTCGAACCAACTCAGAACCATGAAAGCATGCATTAATGTCCCTTTGGCACTTCTAGGAGATTTTAATGAGGTTCCCAAACCCTCAAAGAGAAAAGGGGCAATGCATACTACTGCAAGTATGAGAGATCTGCAGGAGTTAGTTCAAGACCTTTAACTCTTAGACCTATAAATTGACAAGCAATTCATATAGAAGAGGAGAAATTCAGCTAGTAGAATTTATAGAATTTTGGTGGACAAGGAGGTTATCGAAGTATTCCCAAGCACACAGGCATCTTGTGGAGAAAGGGTTTTTTCAGATCATTTTTCTATTATAATGGCCTCAGACCAATTAGTCTGGGGACCAACTCCATTTAGATCCTTAGATTGCTGGCTAGAGGAGCCAAGCTTTATGGACTTGTTTAAGAAGGAGTGGCTATAACTCTCTGGACTACCCATAGAGAAGAAACTAAAAGCCATCAAAGATCCTCTAAGAAAGTGGAATATAGAGGTATTTTGACATATTGACTTAAAAATCCAGTCATTCCAAGATGAAATATCAAAATTGGATCTCAAAGCTCAAACACAACTCTTACAAGACTGTGAGTGGCACAGAAGAGAAGCATTACAATCCCAACTATGGTTGTGGATGGCTAGGAAGGAAAGATTTTGGAAGCAATTATCAAGGTGTAAGATCCTCAAAGAAGGGGATAGAAACACAAAGTATTTTCACCTCCTTGCTTCCTTAAGAAGACAGAGGAAGTTGATCACCAAAATCATGGACAATGGAAAGGAAGTAACTGAATTGCCAGCAATCAAGAAGACCATTATGGGATATTTCAAGAAACTTTACAGGAAACAAGAATCTTCGGACTTTGATATCTCAACTCTGGGTCTTAGGATGCTGTCACCATCAGAAGCAGGTTCAATTGAAGTAGTAGTCTCTAAGGTTGAAATCAAGGAAGCTTTCCTAAGCTGTGACCCATCAAAGGCCCCAGGATATGATGGCTTTAACTTGAAATGTTTGAGGAAAGTTTGGCATATTGTAGGAGATGATTTTATCCAGTACATCAAATAATTTTTTGAGACTACTTCTTTCCACCCAAGTATTAATACTACATGGGTGACCTTGATTCCCAAAAAAAAGGATCACTAAAGGTGGCTGATTTTAGACCGATAAGCTTGGTAGAAAGTGTATATTAAATAATTGCCAAAATGCTCAGCAGAAGACTCAAACAAGTGCTGCCCAGCTTGATTGGAGAGACCTAAACTGCTTTCCTTAGTGGAAGACAGATCCTAGATGAAGCATTAATGGCAAATGAGATAGTCAACTGGCTCAAGAGGAAGAGGAAGGCTGGAGTTTTGCTAAAACTTGACTTTCAAAAGGCATATGATACCATAGACTGGCACAGCCTAGATACAGTGATGAAAGAGATGGGTTTTGGAAGTAAATGGAGGGGCTGGATTAAATCTTGCTTGACAAATGCAACAATTTCCACCCTCTTTAATGGTACTCCCTGCAAACCATTTAAGATGGGAAGAGGATTAAGATAAGGTGATCCATTATCACCTTTCTTATTTGTCATCATGGCTGAAGTGCTAAGCAGGATGTTGACTAATGCTACACAGCTGACGCTTTTTAAAGGGTTGGAAGTGGGTTTCAAGAAAGTCAAAATATCTCACCTACAATTTGCAGATGACACCCTAATCTTCACAGAAGCTGAGGAAGGATACTTGGACAATATCAAGAGGATTTTGTTAAGTTTTTAATCCTTTTTAGGACTCACTATCAATTATAAGAAATCTGGCTTGATAGTGTTGGGAAAGACTGATGTATGGGCTCATAATGTAGCAACAAGGCTAGGGTGCACTCTTGTTCATCTACCTACCACATATCTTGGTGTCTCCCTTGGAGCAAGTATGAAGAAGGCCTCCTCTTAGCAAGGTATTCTGGATAAGATGCAAAAAAGGTTGAGTTCTTAGAAGGGCAGCTACCTCTCAAGAGCTGGCAGATTGACTCTAATTAAGGCAGTACTGAACTGTTTACCCATATACTATCTTTCCATCTTCAGAATGCCTAAAAAGGCGGCTCAGGAAGTCACTAAGATGCAAAGAAAATTCTTGTGGAGTGGTAACACAGCAGGAAGATGTAATGCCCTAGTCAAGTGGGAAGTAGTGCAGAGACCAAAAAAGTTTGGAGGTTTGGGAGTTGGTGATCTGCTACTGAAAAATATAGCACTCTTGTTTAAGTGGTGGTGGAGGTATGCTTGTGAGGAGGGCTCCCTATGGAGAAAGATAGTTAATTCCATCCATAATGAAGATCTGACCCTTATACCTACAAAGAATATATCACAGTTTCCAGGGACTTGGCCAGAAATTAAGAGGATGGCAAAGGAAGAACATCTGATCAAAATGGAATTCATGGAGAACCTCAGTGTATGGCTGATGGTTCAAGCACCAGCTTCTGGGAAGATATTTGGTTTTCAAATCAGCCCCTAAAAACTCTCTATCCAACCCTGTTCAATATTTCAAGTCAGAAGTATGACATTATTGCAAATATGGGGTGGTTTGAAGGAGAAATATGGAAGTGGACTCTTGTGTGGGAAAGACAACTAGTATATGATGAATTATAGCAGGTTGAAGATCTATGTATAATGCTATGATAGTAACCCCTAATAAGAGATAAAAGTGACCATGTTCTCTGGTGCAAGAAGAAGGAATTTTCAACTAAAAAATTGCTCCAAAAGGTAAACAAAGTGACAAGCCACATTGCTGAGGTTGACTGGCTAGTCTCCTCTGTATGGGTCAACCTAGCTCCACCTAAGATTGAATTCTTCTTATGGATAGCTCTCCTGGGAAAGTTGAACACCAAGCACATGCTACACAGGAAAGGTATTCTCCCGGCTCAAGCTTTAAACTGCAGTTTCTGTGGCCTGCATATTGAGGATGTGGATCATCTACTGGTTTCTTGTTCCTTTTCTTAGAGTATCTAGAGCAGTTTCACCTAAGCTTTCGCTCAACAACTGCAACAACAGGCTACTTTCAGACAGTTTTAGGAAGCGTGGATAGCCTAAAAAATTTATAACAAGACCAAGAAAAAGTTATGGATTGTCACATTCTTTGCAATTTCATGGAGCCTATGGATGAAAAGAAATGGTGTGGTTTTCGAACAGCAAGACCTGGATGCTAGTGATCTTTGTCATGCTATTAAATGGAGAATAGCTTTATGGTCTAAAGCTTGGAAGGATTCTATTCCATACTACTCAGCGGAGCTTGTCCGAAATTTTGGATCCTTGCATACGCTTTTCCCTTAGACCCTATAGTCCAGTTCTGTGGCTGTTGTCCTGATGCAGTTTGGTCCAGTTGGAGTGCCTCTCTTCAAGCTTCTGCTTAACTGCTTTTCTAGTTCCTTAGGCTTTTTTGCTTTCTTCAAGTTTGCGTTGTCAAGCCTTTTTTGCTTTCTTCTAGTTTGTGTTGTCAAGTCTTTACTCTTTTTCCACCCTTCTAGTGGAAACTTTGGCCATTATGGCACTACTAATCGGAAAAAAAAAACTACAAATAACTCAGTAGAATTTTTTTGTATATTTAATTTAATTTAATTTTTCTATCAATTCCAACATCATCATAGCTGTAGTTTTTATATTTAAAAAAATTAAAAATATCACTATGTGGACTGTGTATTATATAAGGGCGTCCATAACTTTTTAGGCATATTTTACAGGTGTCCATATCTACTAATATGTCTCCCTCAAAATAACACAGTAGAATTTTTTTTGGAGGTAAGGGTGTCCATGGACACTCCATCTCATCAAATGGATCCGCCATTAGAGAGGCCAGATGTATTAGTTGTTCCCTAATTATAAATATGCTTTTGCTACACCTAAGACATATAAATAACAATTAGTCATACATAATTACCACTTTAAGTTCATTTTCTTCACTGAAAAACTTTTTTTTGGGGTGCTTATGAAGAGGGAAATGCCAATGTAATACAATTATATGCCTGAGAAGCAGGAAGTAATTAAAAACTAGGGCTAAATTTTTCTTAAGACTTAGACTTAATAATTAGCCCAAGATCACATTGGATAGATGGATGATCACGACAGTTTAATTGATTATGTTACCTCCAAGTTAAAGTCTTTTCCTCAATATCTCTGAATCTTTGATCTTTCGAATTACTAAAAATATTACATGTCACCGGGTTTCAACTTGCGGTAGACTTTTATTAGTATTGTTTCCATTTCTTTATTATTTTTGCTCAACAAAGGGCAACTATGGCCTCAAATGATAATTTTATTTGTCAGTAAACATAAAACACTAGTAACTTTGGTCCATACATTTGTAATCATATTGATGTCAAATATTATTTGCTCCTCCCTAATGTAATTTAAATGTGGACAAGTGCAATAAGCTGACATCTAGTAAAAAAATAGTAATTATAAATAAATAATTAATTAAATAAACAGGGAGAACTTTTACCATGTGTCGATATCTCTTATGCATTTTTTGTAACCTTTGTAGCCTGTTGATGAGCTTTTGTACAAAGAGCACTTCTAGTGTTCTTTTCATTCAGTAAAGCCTTTTTAAAATTGAAGGAAATGAGGTAACCTTCTTTCATGCTCCCCAAGGAATGAGTGTGATAGGAAGTTTTGAGTCACATACCATCTTTGCAGCTAAAGGATCAAGAAACATGTTGAACTCAGCATGTTTGTTTGATGGTAATGTGAGGGGGTTTTCTTGGTTTCTAGTACTAAAGTATGTGTGCCCTCCAATAATAAATACATCCTGTAAATGCAAAAAATTAGTAACACTTTAGTCGATAGTTTGATAACTTTGGAAATAATGAAAAGTGAGAGTCAACAAATCAAAGTCACTAACCTGAATGACCAAGCTAGCATCTTTATCTAAAGCAAGTATTTTAGATAATTTTTTGAGCACCAAAAGTGTCAAATTAAGTACTTCTAATCACTTAGTTTTTGTTCATAATCGAGATTATTTTTTTGAATTTTATTTGTTTATTACTTGATTTTTGTAGGAAATAATGTTGTGATGAAAATATGATTCATTGGGCCAAAATAAAAGAAGAAGAAGAAATAGAATTAAAAAAAAGAGAGAAGAACTCAGCCTAGAAGAGAAGCCGTTGCTCCCGCTTACCCGATTGGGCCTGTTTTTCACCGGCCCACATGCATCCGGGCAGCAGATCTTCGGGCAAGCTTTCTGCTTCCCTTTTCTCAGCCGCCACAAATTGAAAATTGAGGGAAAATTGGTATTTTGGGTGAAAATTAGAATATGGGTATTATTAGGAAAGCAGAAATTTTTATTTTTATTTGGGCAATCTTTGTAATTAGGAAATTAGCATTAGTATAAATTGGGGCTTTAGGAGACTCTTGTAAATCATCTCATCATCAATTCATCAATTCTTCTTTTCTTCTTCTCTTATAGTATTGGTTTAGTCCTTGAGAATTCTTGTAATTTTTTAGTTGAGATTTGATTTCAAGTTCTTGTTTCAATTTAAATTTCGAGCTTTAGTTGCCATTCAAGTTATTAGTTCAAATATTACTTCTCTAGTTTTATTTCAATTCGAGCCTTCTACTTTTAAGTTGGAATTTCTCTACAAGAGTTCTCCTTCAAGATTCAAGTTCAAAGGTAACTCTCAAAGATTCAATCTTTATTCATGGATTTCTTGTTTATACAGCTCGTAGTTTCTCCTCTTGAAGTACTTTCTCCCTTCTTCCGTTGTGCCACCTTTAGTTTAAATTTCATGTTTCTTGTTTGGGTTATATTAACTCTAGCTTATTTCTTGATTATTATTTGACATTACTTTTAGTTTGTTTTTATTAGTTTAATAATTAGATTCTAGTAATTAAATCCAACCCATCTCTGTGGACGACCTGTAAAGTGCTACAACCAGGGCTGTACACTTGCGACTTTATTTCACAGTTTTAAAACACAAACAATAATGTTGTTAGAGGTCATTTGGTTAGTATGGTAATCATAGTTCCTTTATCAATTGTCCTTGTGATATTCTCCCGTGTCTCTAGTGCTAGAGGTTGTCTAAGTTCTGGGTGGTCAGTGTTCCGAGGAGCTCTGAATTTCAGAGAGTTCTCTGTGGTATATCTAGAATTTAAAAAAATAGTAACTTGTACACTTCTGCAACTCTGTGCTTACCACATATTGTTAACAAATTTAGTTTTACATTTATAGAAACATGTTTATACATGTATGCATATATAAGTGTGTGTAAATATATACATGTACCTTCTGGGGCTTCGTGGCAATTCCCGAGCACGCCCGTGGGTGTCAGAGTCTAAAAACCTACCACTCCAAAGTGGGATGGCCTTGGCATATTTGTAGTCCCTAGTAGCAGGATTGACAGGATAAGACTGGTTTACAGCAAGCACATCTCCTAGACCCACTAGAATATCATGACGATCCATCATGTGTAGCAAATCATATACAACATCTATTGTTACAACATTTACCCATCCAATTGGATTCACATATATTGCCTGGTAAAAGAGTTAGGGCGTACATTAGAACCTCCTAATCTAATGACAATTAGCCTGGCAAGTGTTCCAATCAAATGCGTATGCAATGAAAAAATTGTCTTTTGTATCATCGAGTTTATGACGAATAATTTTCCTAACTGCAATTTCTAAAAATATTCTCGAGTCCATCCAACTTTAGGTAAAAATTTTTAGAACCAAGCTTATCTTTTTAAATAACGCCAAGTACTCAAAGTTTTTCATATTTGCATATTTAATCCTAATCCTTAAAAACTTACTCTCAAAAATTTTAATTTTGTGCATGTCTAATTTTTCTCATAAGTACTTCTCGAGGCCCTCTTTTAATTGGTATCAAAGTCACGTGACCAAAAATAATTAGGATAATTAAGCTAACTAATGATTAATTAAACTAAGCAACAGTGTTTATTGCTTAAATCATCACCTATTTGCCCTGCACCTAATTATTCAGACATTGTTCACTACCCAGAAGGAAACATATTAGTAGTACCTCAATTAACCTATATCACTGATATAATTTTAGAATTAAAAGATGAATTAGCAAAAATTATGACCGAAGTTAAAGAGATTAAAAAGCAACTGTCTGTAATCCATATTTCTTTAGTTAACAAAATTAGACATAGTGAAAAATCTACTTTAGGTATTAATACTCAATTTTAGCATAAATATCCTTTCCAAAACCCAAAAATAAAAAACAAAAATCAATTTCCTTTGCATAATATAAAAATCCAAAAAGAAGTGGGAGAAAAATCAATTGAAAAAACATCTGCAAATAACATACATCATAATAACTCATCTCGTATCTATTTCGTAAGTTCATCTATAACCAAAGTGAAAAAAAAAGGGTTTAAAGTGGATCCCTGATGTAGGCCTATACCAACGTAGAAGTCATTGGTAACCCTTACTTGTATCCTAACTCTCGTCCTACCTCCCTCATACATATCCTTCATAACTCGAATATGCACATGTGACACTCCTATCTTTTTCAAACTTTTCCATAACACTTCATACGGAATGCTATCATATATTTTTCTAAGTCTACGAACACCATGTGAAGATCTACCTTTCTATATTTGTACAATTCCATGAGTCTTCTAAGAAGGTAAATCACCTCTGTGGTCAACCTGCCAGGCATAAGACCAAATTGATTCTCTGATATCAAATGTCCTTGTGCAACTTTCTCTTAATCACCATTTTCCATAACTTTATATAATAACTAAGTAGCTTAATACCTCTATAATTATTATAATCCTGAATATCACCTTTGTTCTTGTACAATAGGAATGATTATATTAAACTTTCATTCACTAGATATTAGCAGTCTTAAAAATAACATTGAAAAGCTCTGTTAGGCGTATGCGACACTCCTATCTTTTTCAAACATCTCCATAACACTTTATGCGGAATGCTATCATATGCTTTTTCCAAGTATATGATCACCATGTGAAGATCTAATTTTCTATTTTTATACAATTCCATGAGTCTTCTAAGGAGGTAAATTGCCTCTGTGGTCAATCTGCCAGGTATAAAATCAAATTGGTTCTCTAATATCAAATATTCTTCTGCAACCTTCTCTCAATCACCATTTCTTATAACTTCATAGTGTGACTGAGTAGCTTAAAACCTCTAAAATTATTAAAATAATAAATATCATCTTTATTCTTGTACATTAGGATGGCTATACTAAACCTCCATTCACTAGGTGTTAGCAGTCTTAAAAATAATATTGAAAAGCTCTGTTAGACACTTTAATCCCTCTTTACCCAAACACTTTTACACTTCCATCAATATTTGGCCTGGTCCCTCTGCCTTCCTATTGGATGTCATCTTTAGGGCCTCTTTAATCTCATTCACAAAATTGAGGATCAACTTAGATCTAACTACTCTCTCGTTCCCCACCCCAAAATCCTTCCAACACTTCACCATTGAAGACTTTGAAAAAGTATCTTTGCCATCTCTCCTTGATTTTTACCTCCTTAGCCAGCACCTTACCATCTTCATCTTTGATACACCTCAAGTCACACGTACATACACACACAAGCACACACGCGCGTGCGCGCACACATATATATATGTATGTATGTATAAATGTATATATTTATGGGGTATTTTCCTAATTTTTTGAATTATATATATGTGTGTGTGTGTGTGTGTGTGTGTGTGTGTGTGTGTATGTATGTATGTATGTACATGGTATTTTCCTAGTTTTTTCAATTATTTATGGTAGTTTTTGCAATTTGAATAAATATATAATTTTATAAAATTACTTTATAATTTTTTCTAATTGCATGATTTTTTTTCATATTATATATACATTTTTTAAAACACTTTATATAAGTTTATTACATTTCATATACTTTCTCATTATAAAAAGCAATTAGGACATTTTCATTTAAGGCAGGAAAGAAAGGGAGAGAAATGCTTTAAAAATTTTCAGCCTACAAAATTGCTGACACGTAATTGGAAAAGGATTAATTTGCGGCAAATTATTATGTACACTTGGGAGCATGTGCTCCCATATATTTTTTTTTTGGGGAAAGAGTTTGGATTCATTGCACAACACCTACTCGTCTGTACATCATGTAACACTCCTATGGGTTTGTACTAGCTACCCTATTAAGCCAGTAGCCCATCTATAAATCTATAGTACTTTGTGTTATCCTTTGCTATGTACAGTGTCTTCTGTATAACATCCTCCTGTACTGCTTTGGTAATAAGCCTTCTGTCAAATGATTTTTCCTTGAATATTAGTTTGTTCCTAGCCTCCTATATGTGGTAAATAGCTGCTGTAAATGCTGCATAGAATATCCTTCTCTGGTGCTTTGGGGCCTTGGTGTTCTGTAGCACCTAAATCCACTCCTACCCACTCTGCTGGGGTGACAATTTCAGCCATTTCCCCATGTCCATCCATACCTTCCTTGTCCTGTTGCATTGATAGAAAAGGTGCTCTTGAGTTTCATCTTCCTCTTGACAAATCTGGCATTATGCTGTAATGTTCATAAACTTTGCCAGTCTAGCTCTGACTGGGATTCTGCTTTTCAACAGCAACCATGCTATGAATCCATGTTTGGGGATATTGACGCATGACCATGTTATTCTGGTCTATAAAACTCTGTCAGAGAGGTTCAGATACCACAAGTACCCTGATTTCACCTTATACTACCCATTGGGAGATCCCCCCAGTGCCATTTCTTATTTGGTGTGCACCCCGACTTGAATACCTCTTTCACCTTATAGGTTTTCCTCCATTGCCAGCAGACATCCCGCTTTGGTTGATAATCCCACCATGAGCTCTTCCACAAGTATCTATCATTAACCTATTTTACCCATAGCAGATCTTTTTTCTTTGCAACTACCCATACCAGCTTTACTATATTTGTATAGTTCCATGCTTCCATGTTCACAATTCCCAATCCTTAATATTTCTTAGGTCTACAAGTTTCCTCCCACGAAACATAAGGTACCTTTTTATGCACCTCATCTGCTCCCCATAAGAAGTTCCTACATCTATTATTCACCTCTTTTAGCACACTCTTAGGCATAATGAAAATAGTGGCCCAAAAGGAGTAGATCCCCATTAACACACTATTAATCAGTGCAGCCCTTCCTGCCTATGATGTGGTCCTTGTAGCCCTTGTTGAAATTTTCTTGGTGATCTTCTCCACTAACAAACTGCAGTGCAGTGCACTTAGTCTTCTTGCTGTCACAGGTACCCTCAAATATCTAAATGGAAGCTTTCCCTCTTGGTATCCTGTAAGGTCCAATATCTGCCTCCTCTGTTGGTCATTACATCCCCCTATTACAATCTGAGATTTTGCCTTGTTTGCCTCAAGCCCTGTGGAGGATGAAAACATGTCAAATGCATCCTTAAGATATGTAACTGTGCTAGCTTCTGCTGCACTAAACACAATCAGGTCATCTGTAAATATAAGATAGTTCATCTTGTTCTCCATGCAATAGGGGTGGAACTTAAATCCTTCTTTATTTCCTGCATAGACATATAAATTTTATATTTTTTGGGTGTATTTGTTATATATTTTATATTTTAATATATAGTTATTTATATATCATATGGGAGTACATACACTCGAGTATATGGTATAGACTTTGTTAATTTGCTAATTGTATAGCCATGTAGGATTACACAACCACCACATTACTCTGCCACTGAGCTAAAGTGATCAAAACTCAGTGGTGGTATACTAAAATTAAATAGAGTGAAAGTATAGACTATTGGAGTGTATTTTTAAAGTAGAGATTATTACCAACAAACCGGCCAAAGTAGAGATTTAAATTCAAAATCTCTCTTTATATATATACACATTTCTTTTCAGATGATGCCATGAGTACATCCAAGATTGCAGAAATCCCCTCATCCGTTGGGATGTATATTGACATCCCCTATTTGTTTCACTGTATCATTATAAAATTGACAATTTAGGAATCATACTCAATTAGATAACTCTATTCATTGCATGCAAAATCCTCCCATCTATGTGGGGAAATAAATCATCTTGTGGATATGGAAGAATGATGAGTTGTATTAATAATCCAATAAAGGATATTGGAATTCTCAAATTAAAATGGCACCAATACTCTGTTCATTGCATGCAAGATAGTAATAAGCAACATATTACAACGCTATGTGTTTCCCCATATATAGGATAATACAAATAATTGAATCCTCTTGTGTATGAAAACTGCCCCCTTGCGCTAGAGAATATTAACATTCTATTATTCATCCTCATATCCTTCCACCTAATAACCCCTCTTGCCAACTTCTTTATAAATTACACTGCCGGCCATTTTCCATGCATTTATAGAAAAACACAACAATACAAAAAAAAAAGGCACACGTGTTCATTATTTAACAAAGAGAGCGAGAGAGAGAAAATGAACTTATTGTCGACCGTTGCCCAAGACACTAGTGCGAGACGTGAGAAGGTGGTGGTGATAATGGGACCCACTAGTTCAGGAAAAACGAAGCTCTCAATCGAGCTAGCAACCCACTTTAATGGTGAGATAATCAACACAGACAAGATTCAGCTCTACAAGGGTCTCGACATAACAACCAACAAAATCCCTGTGGACGAGCAAAACGGCATTGTCCACCATCTACTAGGCAAGTTTGATTTGGCCTTAGGTGAAGTCACCCAGGCTGAGTTCTCTTCGCTTGCTTCCTCTGCCATTTCTAGTATCACGGGTCGCCGTCGGCTCCTAATACTCGTGGGTGGCTTGAACTCGTGCATCTACCCATTGTTATCAGCTTAGTTCGACCCCAACGTGTTTACATCGGGGTCAGTGAGTCAAGAGCTTAGTTATCGATGCTGCCTTTTGTGTATGAATGTCTCACCACCTGTGCTGAATGAGTACTTAGGAAAGCGAGTCAATGATATGATTAACTCGGGCATGGTGGATGAACTGGCAGAGTTCTATGAGTCAAAAATCCATGAATGGGCACCGGATGTAGGGTTGAGAAAGGCCATCGGTGTGTCTAAGTTTGAAAGGTATTTTCACAAGAAAGGGAATCATTAACTCCGAGAAGAAGCCTTGTTCGAGGAGGTCGTGAAAGATGTAAAGGAGAATACGTATGGCCTAGCCAGGAGGCAGATGGAGAAGATACAAATGCATTCATGATGTTGTCGGAGGGTTCAAATGAGTGGTTGGATGCATGCAAGAGGGATGTTGTAACACCAAGCATCAATATAGTGAAGCGCTTTGTGGGGGATAAAGTTTTCCAGTTTTCTTTTAGTTTCTCATCTAGCTAAATATTACCACAACACACTTCTTAAGTGTACTATCTTCACCTAAAAATTATAATATTTTTACATAATTGAAAAAAAGGTATGATTAAATAGTGGAAGTGCATAACAACTTATAAATTATGTAAATTCATTTCTTTATCTATAACTAACCACATTTCTAAAATACTCGTGTCATTTAAGAATTCGTTGGCATAACTGATGCACGTTTAAAATTAAAAATTTACCAGTAAGCATAATCATTGAAAATTTGGTGATTTTAAATTATAAAACATGTTAATTTATAATGAAACATGACATTTAGAAGTATCTTACGATAATTAAGACGTATATCATCACTCTTCTCACATTTTACTTGCCTTCTCCCCCAAACTATAGTGCATATGTCCAAAATGACTTCATAGAAAGAATACATAATACGTACTACACATGAAATTTTTTCTCTTGTGTTTTTTAAAAATACAATGTAGTGCAATATAATAAGCCAATAGTTTAATTATGTACTGAACATCTAATATCTGGTATTTGATCATATCATAATATGGTTACCCATAAGATTGAATGAGTTGTTGCGAAACAACCAAGTCTTACAATGTAATTGATTCTGTTTTTTGGTTCAATTAACTTTTAATATAAAAATGGCATTGACAACTTATAATTTTTGAGTTGCAAAATATATATGGAAAAATCAACTCAATGTGATATGATTATAAGCTTGAAATGTCTATATGAATTGTGATTTCAAGGAACATTTGTTATTAAGTGTGACCTAATTAGTTATGCGTAAATAGTTGCTTATGTTCTGCCTATGTATTATTGATCACAAGAAACTCTATTAACAAGTTTCCCGAATGAATGATTGCCAAAAGCCTCAACAATAGAGTTCACCCACCTTTAGCTCTTATTGTCAAGGGCATTGAAAAGCATGTTAGAAACAAACCCTTGTTAGTGCCGTAAAATTCCCTTGATGTAAAGGATGCTTGAATTAGATCAAGATGAATTTATGACATTCTAATAAATTACAATAAATCTAGAATTTCAATATATGTAACATTGTATTAAAGATCATGTTATCAAGTACAATCCTTTAGATGCAAGATTAACTTTATGGTTTTTACACATAACAACTGCTTATAGTTTGGAAGCGTATAAAAGTAGATTCAGAAATATATCAAAACAAGGAAGGGCCAAAAGCAGTTTAGGCCAAGACACAACTACAGTCAACCTTGTTAGAAATGAAATGTGTCACCGTCAAGGCATAGAAAGAAGCTTATTTGCCTTATCAAAAGAAGAATGAAATGTCTAACACATTCATAAATGCTGAAAAATCTCACTAGAAGAATTAAACAAAAAACTAAGCAGTGTCGTCATAATAGACATCAGTCAAGGCTCATCAACCAGCTCCTAGCCGTTAGAGTAAAGCATCTAATGACTACCTGCTTCAGCATCCTCCTATAGTCAAAATCTCATTGTCTACAAATAGAGACCTTGCTAAGGAAGAATATACAATACATGAATATACAGAGGTTAACTTTTATACTCAGTGTTATTGTACTTTTAAGTGAACAATTCAAAATCATTGTAACCTTCATGCATATTTTTTATTGTTCTTTATGAGGCAAGAGGGTTAGGAGAACTTTGCTTGTAAGCAAGATAGTTGACTAGGAGAGTCATCATTCCTAAGTAGGGACATGTGAGAATCACTTCAAGAGGCTCTTGAAGGGTGTGTTGTTGTCAAAGTCCTTGGATAGACACTTGATTATATAAATCTCGAAGTAGATCAATATAAGCCAGTTAAATCCTAATGAGGGGTCCTTAGGCAGGGATGTAGCCCAATAGCATGGTGAACCTTATTAACAATTTCATATTATGTTTTCATCTTACTCTGCTCAACTCCCTTAATTTGTTTTATCAATGTCCTTGAAATTATTGTTTAATCATCCAAGCAAATTTGTATTGTTAAATCGACAATGGATGGGCTTTGTGCTTTAGAATCGGCAAGTCACGAGGTAGAGGCTAGGAGGCCTCCTGGTAGATATTCCATTGTAGAGGAAGCCAATTCCATTTGCATCCATGCATTGTGACTCACGTACACTCATAAGAGTGGCTAACAATTAGCCATACATCAGAAAAAGGAGATACATTCGTTAAGGCACAAAGTTGTGAGAAATCTGGTTGGGGATAATGTGATATCACTTGAGATGTAAAATCAAAAATGAATCTTTTCACCAAATGGCTTTATAGAAGTGTAGTGAGGGCTTGTGCTCTTCTCGCAAGGCCCAGACATGCGAGGCCCAATGTTGCCAGTAGCCCAATTCTCTCCCAACTCTCCATCGCTTAGTCTCCTTCTAACCCATGTACATGTCACATGATAACCACCCCCAGCGGCTTCATGTTCTCTTCTCCTCTGCATAACCAAATATCTTGTTCCCTCTTTAATTTCATTTCTCCGTCTATCTCCTCCTTCATTCTCCATCTCAACATCATCATCAACTCATCTGTTTTTTTTTTTAATTTCATTTCTCTTTCGAGTGCTTAAGTTTTCATATTCAGTTTTCATAATCTTAAAGTTCATGTAAATGTTATGAGAATTGATTTGTTTGAGCAAAATTTTCCATTTCAGGCTGAATTTGTGAGCCATTTGGTTAAAATTTGCATTTGGCGACTAGGATGTGGTTCAAGTTTCAAGCTCAGTTTCCCTCCCTTGTTCTGAATTAGGGCATTGTTTCTAAATCTTACCCAGAGTTCTACAATCTTGATGTTGTGACACTCGGTTTTGATATCCTCTTGGTTCTGGGTTTTGATTTCAATTGAAAAATTTAACCCTGATACCGCCAACTTTTGTTTGTCATTGTCATTGACCTGCTTCAACATTCACGTAATCACGTTATATGCATGTATACATATATATATATATACAAACACACATATACATACATACATATA
>JAKOGI010003653.1:0-46424 GCA_029747015.1 Carnegiea gigantea | reverse complement strand
AATAAAGTCCATACCTACATCAACCCATGGTGAAGTGGGGATTGGCAATGGAGTATACAAACCGTGGGGTAGTGAATGACTCTTTGCCACTTGACAAGTTCCACACCTTTTAAGTATATCTTGGATGTCTCTTTCCATAGCTGGCCAATAATAATGCTCTCTTAGCATCATAACAGTCTTGTTTTCTCCATAATGCCCAGCTAATGATCCTCCATGAAGTTCTCTAATCAATAGTGATGGAGACCATCATGAACGGCCCAAAGACCATCAAGCCCAGCCCAAGGAAGACCCAATCAAGCTTCAAGAAGTCAAATACATGGCAAAACTCTGTAGAAAAGTTTTATTCCTTCCGGAAGAATTAGTGCCCGATTCGTCCCTGCGGAAGGTAATTTCTGTGGCAACTTTTAGACAAGCTCAAGTAGACCCACAACTTGAGGGCCCATATGCTTTGGAAGCTTAAGATTTCAGCTTTAAAGTAAGCCCAAGTTTGTTTAATTTGGACGTCATTTGATTAGGCAAAATATCACTCAAAGGTACATTATTCTGATCCAGTTTAGTCTGAGATAGGTGCATTGTTTGGGCCATAACTTTTAAACCCTTATCCAAATTGAGCAAATGAGCCCATTCTGGAAACTAGACTTCCAGGGCTTTCTAGCAAGCCCAAGAACGCGTGTTTTGGCCGAGTATTCTGGAAGATATACTCTGTTGAAGTTGCGGCAGCTGCAAGGATTAATTCTGGGAAAGTGAAGAGTCTTCGGTTACATGTGTTTGTGTGGCTGATATTGTGCACGTTTTGGAGGCTTCTAGATGGAGATAATCATCTGATAGAAATCCTAGAATATTCCTTGTAACCTCCCCTACCCCTTTTATGATGAGTCTTTTCATTTTACTTAGTCTTTTCATTGGCTAGTTTTAATTGTTAGGAGTTGTTACGTCTTTTGGTTGTCTTTTGCTGAGCTTATAAAAGAGGAGGGGCATGTGATGCTTGTCATTCAGATTGTATGAGATTTCCAAAAGCAATACAAGTACTTTGAGTGTGTTTCTCAAAAGTGCATCTAAAATTCCTAGTTCTATATCTTGAATTGTGGCAAATTCAAGTGGGGTTCTAGGTTCTCTATCTTCTCCATTGGAGTGATTCCTCGGTTAAGACAAGAGAATTAGCCCCAGATCAAGTCATTGAGTGGCTCTGTGAAGGATTATCTCAATTACAAGGTCTTGTTCTATCCTTTTCTTGTGTGGTGAAGATCTTCTTCCATCTCATCCATCTTTCATTTCTCTTTTCACTTTGGTTTGTTTTGAGTTTGAGTTTGATTTGAATCACTTTCCACACACACATACATCAATTGGTATCAGAGCTAAGGTTTTTAAGTGACCCACATCACACCCAAATACATCCCAAAAGTCAAAATATAAAAACACCCCTGCAACAGCTTCACCCACAAACCCGAACCTACGCACGGTCGCCCGTGCCAAGGAGCACGACCATGCCTCCTTCAAAATCTGCATTTCACAAGTCGAAGCAGAGCACGGCCACCTCGTGCCTCACTGCACGCCCGTGCCACCTTCCCCAGCAGCATTTTCTTCCCCCAAAGCGCTTCAACATGTCTACTAAGTCTACAAGAAGCGATCAAGCAAGAGTAGAGGAGCTGGAAGCCCAGGTTACATATCTCCGGACACAACTTGGCCAACTCTTAGAGGAGAAAAGAAGGTGGGTTCATAGCCCCACACCCTCTCACCCTCATGAACCGGTGGTCGAATCTGAAGAGGAAGTCCTTCACTCCCGTGCCAATTCAAGTGATGAGGAAGCCTCATGGAGACGAAAGCAAGGAGGCAATATTGGTGGTGTCCGAATTGACATCCCCGAATTTGAAGGTCAACTTGACCCGGATTTGTTCCTCGATTGGTTGCATACCATTGAGCGAATCTTTGAGTACGAGGACATCCCGAAGGACAAGAAGGTAAAACTTGTAGCCCTTAAACTCAGAAAATATGCTTCAATTTGGCGGGCTAATCTAGGAGCTAAAAGAGCAAGGATTAGAAAGGGAAAAATCAGAACTTGGGCCAAAATGAAAGAAAAGCTTAAGGCCAAGTTTCTTCCCTCTCATTATGTGCAAGACAATTATCTTAAGCTCCATCGACTCAAGCAAGGATCCAAGAGTGTGGAAGAATACACTCGGGAGTTTGAACAACTCCTACTCAAATGTGATTTGAAAGAAGACGACTCACAAACCTTGGTAAGATACTTGACCGGTCTAGATGAGTCCATTGCTCATGTAATTGAGTTGCAACCCTATTCATCCCTAGATGACTTGAGTTCTCTAGCCTATAAGGTAGAGCAACAAAAGAAATCTAAGGGAAAGAGCATCTTGTCCAAACCTCTTTCTCGTCCCCACTCCACACAAAGACCTCCCTGCTACCCTCCTAGACCTCAAAATCCTCCACAAGCCAAAAACACCACTCCAACCCTCCTAAGCCCTCTACACAAGAGCCCAAATCCAAGGACAGGGTTCGATGTTTTCGTTGCCAAGGAATGGGACACTATGCCTCAGAGTGTCCAAACAAAAGGATTGTTTTCTTAGCAGAATATCAAGAAGCATGTGAAGAACATGCATATGAAGAAGAAGAAGGAGAACATTTTGAAGAAGGAAGCTTGGAAGAAGTTGAAGAAGGCCCGGATGAAGGAGAATTGCTAGTCATCCGCCAGGCATTGAGTGGATTTGCCACTCAAGAAGACATAGAGCAAAGAGAAGCTGTATTCCACACAAGGTGTACCGTGGGAAACAAGGTATGCTCCCTCATTATTGATGGTGGAAGTTGTGCCAATGTTGCTTCCAAGACTATGGTTGATAAGCTCAAGCTGCAAGTCTCTCCTCGCCCCAATCCCTACACCATTCAATGGTTGAACCAAGGCAAGGGTTTGCAAATCACTCACGGATGTCTTGTTTCTTTTTCAATTGGGAAAAATTATAAGGATGAGATATGGTGTGACATTGTCCCTATGGATGCTTGTCATATTTTGTTGGGTAGACCGTGGCTATTTGATAGAAGTGTCATCCATGATGGCCGGATGAACACTTATTCTTTCCAAAAAGTCCACAAAAAGATTACCCTTACTCCTCTCAAAATTCCCTCCACCACTAGACCCAAAGACAATCCTCACTTGGATGTCTTTCTCACCACTCTCCTCAAATCTGAGCACCATGAATTTGAGTCTTTCAAAGACTTGATTCTTCTACAAGAGGAACCTAAGCCACCATCTCCCACACATCCACTACTCACCCCTCTCCTTCAAACCTACCATCATGTCTTTCCACAAGAGATCCCACATGGCTTCCCCCTCCTAGATCCATCCAATACAAGATAGACCTCATTCCCGGTTCTGTTCTTCCCAACAAGCCGGCCTACCAGATGTCTCCTAGTGAAACTCAAGAAATCCAAAGACAAGTAGATGACCTCTTGTCCAAGGGTTTAATTCGGGAGGGTTTGAGTCCATGTGCCGTGCCCGCCCTCCTTGTTCCTAAAAAGGACGGTAGCATGCGCATGTGTGTGTATAGCCGGGCTATTAACAAAATCACTATCAAGTACCGGTATCCTATTCCAAGATTGGAAGATCTACTTGATGAACTCCAGGGAGCCGCTATCTTTTCTAAGATTGATTTACGAAGTGGCTACTATCAAATCCGGATCTTTGAAGGTGATGAATGGAAAACCGCCTTTAAGACTAAAGGAGGTTTGTATGAGTGGCTTGTGATGCCATTTTGGCTTACTAATGCCCCTAGCACTTTCATGAGGCTTATGAACCAAGTTCTAAAGCCCCTCATTGGCATTTGTGTTGTTGTCTACTTTGATGATATTTTGGGCTATAGCAAGACCGAAGAAGAGCATGCCCAACACTTGCAACAAGTTTTGGAGATCCTTTCTCAAGAGCACCTCTATGGCAATATGGAGAAATGTTATTTCTTCACCCCTCAAGTGGTATTCTTGGGTTTCATTGTGTCCACCCAAGGTCTTCAAGTTGATGATAGCAAGATCAAGGCTATCCAAGAATGGCCTACTCCTACATCTATCGCTCAAGTAAGGAGTTTCCATGGCCTAGCATCATTCTACCAGAGATTCATCCGAAATTTCAGCACCATTGTGGCTCCTATGACCGAGGTAATTAAAGGCAAAGAATTTTCTTAGAACGAGCAAGCACAATAAGCCTTTGAAGAGATCAAGAAGAAACTCACTAGTGCTCCCGTCCTAGCCTTGCCCGATTTTGCCAAAGTTTTTGAAGTTGAATGTGATGCATCCGGGGTAGGAATTGGAGCTGTCCTATATCAAGAGAAGAGACCCATTGCCTTCTTTAGTGAGAAGCTCAACGATGCCAAGAAGAAGTACTCCACCTACGACAAGGAGTTTTATGCTATCATTAGAGCATTGGAGCATTGGCGTCATTATCTTATTGGAGGAGAATTCATTCTCCATTCTGATCATGAGGCTCTCAAGTACATTCAAGGACAACACAAACTCAGCCCTAGACATGCTAAATGGGTAGAGTATCTTCAGTCCTTCCATTTCACCATCCAAAATAAGGCGGGGACTCTCAACAAAGGAGCCGATGCACTCTCTCGTAGGTACTTGTTACTCTCCACTTTGAGTACTAAAGTACTTGGTTTTGAGATTGTGAAAGACTTGTACTCCAAAGATGATGATTTCAAGGATATTTTTGAGAAGTGTTCTAAGCACCCCCATGGGTTGTTTCACTTAAAAGATGGGTTCCTATTTAAAGGCTCACGCCTTTGCATTCCTCAATGCGGATTTAGAGAGCTCCTTATCCAAAAGCTACATGGAGGGTCCCTAGCCGGCCATTTCGGTGTAGAGAAGACAAAAGCAATGTTGAAGGAACACTACTATTGGCCAAAGCTGTCAAGAGATGTAGAGCATTTCATCAAAAGATGTTCTACTTGTCAAATGGCTAAGAGCCATGCGTTGCCTCAAGGCTTGTGCTCCACTCTTCCTATTCCTCAAGCCCCTTGGGAAGATATTAGTTTGGACTTCATTACGGGTTTGCCTAGAACCCAAAGGAACAAGGATTCCATTATAGTAGTTGTGGACCGATTTTCCAAGATGACGCATTTCATCCCTTGCCACACTACTAATGATGCTACTCAAGTGGCTAACTTGTACTTCAAGGAAATTGTGAGACTACATGGCATTCCTAAGAGTATGGTATCCGATCGTGACCCTAAGTTCCTTAGTCACTTTTAGCTCACTTTGTGGCGTAAATTGGGTACTCAACTCAAGTTTAGCACAACATGTCATCCCCAAACCGATGGACAAACTGAAGTCACTAATAGAACTTTGGGTACTTTACTATGAGTCCTTGTGAAGAAGCATTTGAAGAATTGGGATGAGTTGTTGCCCCATGCCGAGTTTGCATTCAATCGAGTGCCTAGCAAGTCCACCCAACTCTCTCCTTTTCAAGTTGTCTATGGCTCTATAATCCCAAGAGTTCGTTGGAGAATTCCTATTCCCACTCCTACAAAACTTAGTTGGGAAGCCGAGAAACGAGCCAAGGAAATTCAAGAACTTCATGCTCGCGTTCGTGACAACATAGACAAGGCTAATGAGAGAGCCATGCAAAGCGCCAACAAGCACCGGAAAGAATCCGAGAATAAAGTCCATACTTACATCAACCCATGGTGAAGTGGGGATTGGCAATGGAGTATACAAATCGTGGGGTAGTGAATGACTCTTTGCCACTTGACAAGTTCCACACCTTTTAAGTATATCTTGGATGTCTCTTTCCATAGCTGGCCAATAATAATGCTGTCTTAGCATGATAACAGTCTTGTTTTCTCCATAATGCCCAGCTAATGATCCTCCATGAACTTCTCTAATCAATAGCTCTCTTGTGCTACATTTTGGAATACATAATCGAGCTCCCTTGAATAGGAAGCCCTCCTAAACATGAAAATCTCCTTTGGGGTGTTTAGAACATTCAGCATATAATTCCCCAAAGTCTTCATGATTGTCATACAGAATCATTAGATGCTCAAAACCAAGTATGCAAGCATCTAATTGAAATAACAATAGATACCTCTGTGATAGAGCATCTGCACCTTGATTGAGTTTACCTGACTTGTGCTTGATAGTGAAATGATATGATTGCATAAACTCAACCCATTTGGCGTGCCTGGAGTTTAACTTATGCTGCCCTTGTATGTACTTCAATGCTTCATGGTCAGAATGCAAGATAAACTCACTAGCAATGAGATAATGACTCCAATGCTCTAAACATCTCACAATAGCATAAAACTCTTTATCATAGGTGGAATACTTTCTTCTAGATTCACATAGCTTTTCACTAAAGAAGGCAAGGGGTTTACCTTCTTGCGTAAGAACTCCACCAATACCTACACCAGAGGTATCACATTCAACTTCAAATATCTTACTAAAGCATGGTAAAGCAAGTACCGGTGCTTGAGTAAGTTTTGCTTTGATATCTTCAAAGGCAGATTGAGATTTGGCAGTCCCTACAAATGATGTTCCTTTGATCACTTCAGTCATAGGAGCCATAATAGTACTGAAACTGTGAATAAATCTCCTGTAGAATGAAGCAAACCATGAAAAGCTCTAACATCATGTATACTCTTAGGTATAGGCCAAGGCCGAATGGCTTCTACCTTACTTTCATCTACCTTTATTCCATCTTCAGTCACAATATAACCAAGAAATGTAACTTCAGGAGTGAAGAAAGCACACTTCTTAAGGTTACCAAATAACTTCTCACGTTCTAAGACAAGCATAACTTGAGTTAGGTGATCTTGATGCTCATGCTCATTCTTAGAATAAACTAGAATGTCATCAAAGTATACTACCATAAACTTTCCAATATAAGGTCTAAACACTTGGTTCATTAACCTCATGAAAGTACTAGGTGCATTAGAAAGACCAAAAGGCATTACCAACCATTCATAGAGTCCACCTTTTATTTTGAAAGCTGTCTTCCATTCATCACCTTCTCTAATTCTGATTTGGTAGTAACCACTTCGAAGATCAATCTTTGAAAACACGTTGGAGCCATATAACTCGTCGAGCATATCTTCAAGTCTTGGTATGGGATACCTGTACTTGATTGTAATCTTGTTAATGGCCCTGCTATCAACACACATTCTCATTCCTCCATCTTTCTTTGGTACTAGAAGAGCTGGAACGGCACAGGGACTCAAAGACTCTCGAATCAATCCTTTTTCCTGCAACTCTGCAACTTGTCTTTGAATCTCATTAGTATCCTTTGGGTTCATCCTATATGCTGGTTTGTTGGGTAGGACGGAACCAGGAATAAGATCAATGTGGTGTTGTATGTCTCTTTTTAGGGGTAAACCCGTGGGAATCTCATCGGGGAACACATGACAGAAATTTTCAAGGAGTGTCTTTGCAATGGGGTGAGTAGGCAACACACTTTCTGGGTCACTTTGGACGTTCAATATCCATTCTCTAAAGGCCTTAAACTCATGTTGAGAAGCATTTAAAATGGGTTCGCTCACGGATAGCAAACAATCAACATGCTTAGGCTTTTTTTGTGGTTGAATTTCGTGGAGCTTGGAGGGGGATAATGGGGCTAGGGGAATCTTCTTGCCGTCTTTGGAAAATGAATAGGTATTAAGATAACCATTATGCATAACCTTTCGATCATACAACCATGGTCGTCCTAATAACACATGACATGGATTCATAGGAATAACATCACACCATAACTCATCTTGATAGTTCTTTCCAATGGAAAAGGAAATCAAACAATGGGAATTCACCTGAATGCCTTTGCTTTGATTTAGCCACTGATGTTGTATGGATGTGGGTGAGTCATTATTTGTAGCCCTAGTTTCTGAATCATGCTTAGAGAAACCACATTAGCGCAACTTCCTCCATCAATGATCAAAGAACATATCTTTCCTTGGGTGGTACATCGAGTGTGAAAGATATTATCTCTTTGTTCATCCTTAGCTCCTTTCTGATTGCTTAAAACTCTTCTCAAAACTAAGAGTTCACCTTCATCTGCTTCCTCAATAACCTCATCTTGAGTTTCTTCAATTTCTGACTCACTTTCAACCTCGTTTTCTTCCTCTTCAAAATCCTATTTCACGACGGCCCACTCAGCCAAAGTGATAACTTTTCTGTTTGGACATTCTGAGGCAATATGACTAAGCCCTTGACACTTGAAACATCTTCTATTGCTCATAGGGTTTGGGTTAGGCCGAAATGGGGTTGCTGGAGCTCTTTGAGGAGCCGTGGTTCTTTGTGGATTAAAGGGAAGGGGAGTTTGTGGCTTAAAGGGAGAGGGAGTTTGCGGTTTAGTAGGTGGGTTGGAACTCCCCTTGTTAAAAGGTTGGTTCCGAATGAAAGGCTTTGTGTATGTGGGTTTTTGGGGCTGTTTAGCCTTCTTTTGCTGCTCCACCTTATGAGCTAATACACAAACATCATCAAAAGATGCATAGGCTTGCAACTCCACCACATTAGAATACCTAGGATTAAGACCTCCCAAGTATCTAACTATGGTTTGTTCTTCAGGTTCTTGTATGTCACATTTAATCATCAACTTCTCAAACTCACGAGTATACTCTTCAACATTCATAGTACCTTGAGTGAGATTATGAAATTGGGAGTAGCAATCTTGGACATACGTTGGTGGAAGGAACCTTGCTTTAAGCTTAGCTTTCATCTTTTCCCAAGTATGGATTCTTGCTTTTCTTTCCCTAAGCCTTTTAGCATTCAAGTTTGTCCACCATAAGGATGCATACTTTCTGAGTCTTATGGTTATCAACTTAACCTTCTTATCATCAGGAATATCCTTATATTCAAAGATTCTTTCAACTGTATTCAACTAATCAATAAACTCTTCAGGATTAAGTTTACCTTCAAATTCAGGAATTTCAACTCTGAAGTCGTTGGTACTGGCTTGATTTCGTGGCTCTCTTCTAGCCATCCTAGGCATTTCTTCTTCACTTGACGAATCAACATCATGACTATGAACTTGCTCACGTGCCTTGGGTTCATATTGTAGAGTTTCTTCATTCATTCTTTGCTTTTGCTTCATGAACGAACCCAACTGCTTCCTTAGGTACTCATTCTGTGCTTGAGCCTCTTGGTTTCTTTGTGAATTCTCTTGGATTTTGCTTGCCAAGAACTCATTTTGCTTCATCAATGACTCAAATCTTTCTTCCAAAGACATGCTTGTTGAAGACATGTTGGAATTAAAGGGAGAAATCAGTTTGTGGAGAAGAAGGGAAGTGGATGTTTTATGGAAGTGGAAGCGGATGCTAGGCTAAGGTGAAACCTTTGCTCTGATACCAAATATGATGTATGTCTCAAGGGAGGAAGGATCCCAAGCTAATACACATCAAAAGAGATTAAAAGCACAAAGGTTTGAGTCGGATCAAGGTGGCACGGTCGTGCTTAGGAGCACGGGTAGGCCGTGCCACTTTTCTGGTTGTGGAAACTGAAATTTGCTCACTTGAGCCCGGTTGTATGTTCTTGGTGATGGATGTGTTTGCTAGGCCTTTTGGATGCTTTAGACCGTGGAATGGGATGGAAGGAAGGGAGGGAGTGAGGGGATTTGAGGGAGCTTCAAAGCAAAAGATTATTAACTTATAAACTTAAGCTAATAATCTTACCTTAATCCTCTCTTGTTGAGGCAAGCATGAATAGGATAGGCTAAACTCAATGAAAGGATACAGAAATACCACCAATCTTGAGTTTAGGGCCCTTAATCTTGATTAAGATACAGATATCACCACTTAATCAAGGTTAAGACTTGACTTGAACACCACCTTAATTGGCCTAATTAATGATAAGCAAGCAAGAATTTGAGAGAGAAAGCTTTCAAGCTTTCAAACTGATTTTCATTCAACAAAAGCACCTTTTTCTTACCATGGTCGTGCATTCCTTTAGTAAACATGTCAAGCAAGCACACAAGCAAGCAAGCACCTTACTAATCCTTTCCTTCCTAGGAGGGAAAAGTCTTAATTAGCTAAACATACCCGGTTAGAGCAAAACCGGTTGTCACCTAGATTTAGCTAGCTTAATTACATCCTTTAACATTAAGGAAAGCAAGACAAATGATGTTCACATTATAATTAGCTTAAACATACGCCCAAGCAGCTGATAAACCTCCTCTCTTGCCATTGCACAGCCGAAAAGAGAACAAGTGCTTTATGGCTAGCCACTTACAAAGAGGGGACAGCTTCCATGGCAGCTTCTCTCCCATTGGTCGTTCTTCTCAAGGTTGCAGCTCATCATTGGGACTTTGGGATGTGTGCCCAGCCTTGAGGGGCATGCCATATCTGTTGAAGTGAAGAAATCCCACTGGAGAAGGCAAAATAAAACCGGACTGCTGAACTGGGTTCTTGGACAGTTTTGTGGCCGGTTTTGGGGTTTGGTTTAACCTTGACAAAAGTGAGTTTGACTCTGGTTTTAACCCATGGGAAGAAATTTTAGGATGTGTTTAAACCCTCCCAACCAAGAAATTAAGGTTAAACAAAGTTTAAGTGGGGTTTTCAAGCTAAAAGAAAAAACCGTGCAGATTAGGTGCAATTCTGACCGGTTTGGCAAAACACCTTGTTCCTCCTTTCTTTGACTTGGATAGTGGAGAACTAACATTGGAGCATGAAAGGGGACATCTTAAGGTTTATCAAAATGCAAAAATTAAGGACTTAAGCCTCCTTAAAGCTTAGGAAATCAAGTGCACAAAACTGGGTAAGGTTTGGTTCTTGAACCCGTGTGCACCTCCTTGGGATGTTTGGACAATTTGGACCATGGCTTGTATCTTGGAGCTTGTATTGGACCTTGATTGACTTGTTGGACCGTCTTCATTGCAAATGGTGGTGGGGACTACATCATCCTCCCCTTCTTGAGAAGATTTGATCCTCAAATCGGCAAGGTAGTCATCTTCGTGGTAAGCTTGCAAATCAGCTACATTGAATGTGGCTGACACTCCATAATCACCTGGCAAATCAACTTTGTAAGCATTATCATTAATACGTTCGAGTACCTCAAAAGGACCATCTGCTCGTGCCATAAGCTTGTTCTTTCTTTTGGTTGGGAATCTCTCTTTCCTTAGATGGATCCACACGAGGTCTCCTGGTTGAAATGCAATCTTTCTCCTATGCTTGTTGGCTTGAGCTTGATAGGCTTCATTAGACTTCTCAATCTTGCTCCTCACCAACTCATGGACCTTCTTGATTTGTTCTACCCTTGCTGCTGCATCTGGATGTGGCTTTTGATCGAAAGATCGTGGAATGAGATCAAGTGGACCTAGGGGTTCAATTCCATAGACCACCTTGAATGGAGAGTGACCAATAGCCCTGCCTGGTGTCCTGTTATAAGCAAACTCTGCATGGGGTAAGAGCAAATCCCAAGCCTTGGCATGAGGTTTAATCAAAGTTCTTAGGAGAGTCCCTAAGGTTCGATTAGTAACCTGAGTTTGTCCGTCAGTCTGTGGGTGACAAGTGGTACTACATTTCAGCTTGGTACCCATCTTTTTCCATAATGTAACCCAAAAATGACTCAAAAACTTGGTATCCCTGTCAGAAACTGCTGACCTGGGAATACCATACAACCTCACTACTTCTTTAAAGTATAATTCAGCAATGTGAGTAGCATCATTTGTTTTGTTACATGGAATGAAATGAGACATCTTAGAAAACCTATCAACAACAGCAAAAATAGAGTCTTTGTTCCTTTGTGTTTTAGGTAATCCGAGAATAAAGTCCATACTTACATCAACCCATGGTGAAGTGGGGATTGGCAATGGAGTATACAAATCGTGGGGTAGTGAATGACTCTTTGCCACTTGACAAGTTCCACACCTTTAAGTTATATCTTGGATGTCTCTTCCATAGCTGGCCATAATAATGCTGTGCTTAGCCATGATAACAGTCTTGTTGTCCTCCATAATGCCCAGCAATGATACTCCATGAACTTCTCATCAATAGCTCCTTTGTGGGTTTGTGTTTTGGTTTTTCTTTGGATGCATATTTCCATATGCATCATTTTTATTCAAGACCAATTCCAAAGAAGAAAAGGGTCAAAGAAGATCATGCTTGGAAGTGTGCTTATTTGGTCTTATTAAGTGAGTTCAAAGACTCACGACACTATGAAGAGGTCAAAAAGAGGTTAAACTTTGCTAGAAATTTGGTGCCGAATTCATCCCTGCGGAAGCCGATTTTTGTGACCACTTTTGGACAAGCTCAAGTGGACCCACAACTCGAGGGCCCATGTGCTTTTGAAGCTTAAGATGTCAGCTTTAAAATAAGCCCAATTTTATTTAATTTGGACATCATTTGATTGGGCAAAATATCACTCAAAGATACGGTGTGCTGATCCAGTCCAGTCTGAGATAGGTGCATTGTTTGGGCCATAACTTTCAAACCGCTTATCCAAATTGAGAAAATGAGCCCATTCTGGAAAATAGACTTCCCGGGCTTTATAACAAGCCCAAGAACGCGTGATTTGGCCGAGTATTCTGGAAGTTATGCTCTGTTGAAGTTGAGGCAGCTGCAAGGATTAATTCTGGGAAAATGAAGAGTCTTAGGTTAGATATATTTGTGTGGCTGATATTGTGCACGTTTTAGATGCTTCTAGATTGATGTAATCAGCTGCAAAAATCCTAGAATATTCCTTGTAACCTCCCCCACTGATGCGTGCTAGGCTAGCACTTCGGACACTACTAACACTCAACACACTTGGATATGAATTGGCCTAAAGGTTAAAACCACCAGCCAAAGCTAAAGGATTCACCACCAATCTTCGTAAAGCAAACGCACCGGAAGAGAGGATAAAGAATCACTCCTAAACACCACCAATGAAGGATAAAGTAGAGGAGATTTGAGATTTGCTTAAGCTAGCAAAGAAAACTTTTCATTTTTCATTCCAAAAAGTTAGTAAACATTCAGCTTTGGCCGAGTATATCCGGCCTTCACAACAAGATCAAGGGCCAAGATTTAACTAGCTAAATCAAGCAACCTAGTCTAGCTAATACAAGACCTAAATTCAGCATCTCTTGGATGTTTGACACCTAATACAAGTGTTAATCTCAATGTTTGAGGTGTCTAACATGTGTTACACTTAAGTACAAACTAATTGGTGGAAAGCTTTGATAAGATGAAAAACAAGTCAAAACAGCAAGGACAGTCCGGCTGATCACCTAAAACAGCAAAGGACAGCTGTTTTGGTCCCTTGGATAAAACGGGTATTTCTTCCTTGGCGCCCGTATTACTAGCTGTACTTGGGTGGCTGAATCTGGGGGGAAAAAAAAAAGGGTTTTGAGGGTTCATTTGATAACATTTAGACACTCCTTTCATGCCCTTAGGTGTCCCCAAAGTGATGCGTGCTAGGCTAGCACTTCGGACACTACTAACACTCAACACACTTGGATATGAATTGGCCTAAAGGTTAAACCCACCAGCCAAAGCTAAAGGATTCACCACCAATCTTCGTAAAGCAAACGCACCGGAAGAGAGGATAAAGAATCACTCCTAAACACCACCAATGAAGGATAAAGGAGAGGAGATTTGAGATTTGCTTAAGCTAGCAAAGAAAACTTTTCATTTTCATTCCAAAAGTTGGTAAACATTCAGCTTTGGCCGAGTATATCCGGCCTTCACAACAAGATCAAGGGCCAAGATTTAACTAGCTAAATCAAGCAACCTAGTCTAGCTAATCCAAGGCCTAAATTCAGCATCTCTTGGATGTTGCACACCTAATACAATGTAATCTCAATGTTTGGAGGGTCTAACATGGTGTTACATTAAGTACAACTAATTCCCCTCCCTTTGATAAGATGAAAAACAAGTCAAAACAGCAAAGGACAGCAGGCCTGATCACCTAAAACAGTCCCCCCCACAAAGGACAGCTTGTTTTGGCCCTGGATTAAAAGGGTATTTTCTTCCTGCTTGGCCCGGATAATAGCTGTACCTTGGGTGGCTGAATCTGAGGTTTTGAGGGTTCATTTGATAACATTTAGACACCCTTTCATGCCCTTAGGTGTCACCAAAGAGTCCTCAAAAGATGGGAACAAACGGAGCTCATTTCGGACCAGATCATAGGCTGAATTCCAGGACTGTCCAGTTTTGCACGGTTTGAAAGATTAGGCTGGTTGACTAGGCAAATGATGTCAAAATGCTTTGGAACTTGCTTCATTGGAAAGATAAGACCTGAAACTTAAAGTTAGGCTTTAAACCGTTCAGTTAAATCAGGTTGCTCTTGGGAAATAGAGGGCCAGAAGTTGACCCATGTGCGCGGCTGTACTGGCCAGTTTGCAGGTCTGAAATGTTTGGATGATTTGAACCCCCAAATAGCCTCCTTTTCACTTGCAACTTGATTTATATGAAAGATCACATCCTAAACTTAAAGAAAGGCCAGAAATATCTCGACCAAAGGCATGCCAAGGCAAGCCAAAAATCACCTCAAACTTCAGTCAGGTGCTGTGTGGCTGAAACTGGATACCCGGTTGCATCTTTAGCCAAAAGTTATCAACCTAGGCCATTTACAAGCTAAATAAAAGCTTTATAAAGGACTTAGGTTGTCAACCCAAAAGTGTAAAGTGCTTCCAAACCCCTGGTAAGAGGAAAAATGCCTTGAACATGCAAAAGAAACGGCCACTGCCCGGGTTGTTCTAAGGAACCGAATTGGACTGTTTTTGGGTGGAAACCTTTGCTAGGCTTCTACAAGGAGCTTGGACTAGCTTGGCTTGGGACTAGGGGTCCAAGAGAGTAAGGACCTTCCCAAGGGAGCTTGAAGGTCAAACTGAATACCTTGACAATAGGGATCCGAATGGAGTTGTTGAACAAGGACATGCTCTTGTAGGCTAGAACTTCGTGGTTGGTGCGTATCATCCTCTCCCTCCTCAAGAGGATTTGCCCTCAAATCCTCAAGGTTCAAGTCATCCTCGATGTAAGGGCTCAGATCCCCTACAGTGAAGGTGGCCGAAACCCCCATTTCACCGGGCAACTCTAGCTTGTAAGCGTTTGGACCAACCTTAGAAATCACCTTGAATGGGCCATCTCCCCTTGACATGAGCTTGTTTTTCCTTCTTGAGGGGAACCTTTCCTTTCTAAGGTGGAGCCATACCAAGTCTCCGGGTTGAAATTCCATGCCCTTGCGGTTCTTATTGGCTTTGTTCTTGTAAGCTTCATTAACCTTCTCAATGTGAGCCCTAATCCGTTCATGTAGACTTTGCATCTCCTTGGCTCGTTCTTTCGCTTCAAAGCTCACCTTGCAATCCATGGGGAGAGGTAGAAGATCAATGGGAGTTAGGGGATTAACCCCATACAAAGCCTCAAATGGTGACATGCCCGTGGCCCTAACCGGGGTGCGGTTGTAGGCAAACTCCGCATGGGCTAGCTTGATGTCCCACGCTCTCAAATTTTTGTGAACCAATGTCCTAAGGAGGGTAGAAAGGGTTCTATTTGTCACCTCCGTTTGGCCATCGGTTTGAGGATGACAAGTGGTACTATAGAGGAGCTTAGTACCCAAGAGATGCCATAAACTCCTCCAAAAGTGAGAGAGAAATTTTGTGTCTCGGTCACTCACAATTGTTTTGGGAACACCATGAAGCCGAATCACCTCTTTCATGTAAAGATCCGCAATGTGGGAAGCATCTTCGGTCTTGTGGCATGCTATGAAGTGTGCCATCTTTGAGAATCGATCCACAACCACCATGACCGAATCCTTGCCCCTTTGTGTCCTAGGCAAGGCCACAATGAAATCCATGCTCACATCTTCCCACGGCCTAAGAGGCACGGGCAGGGGACAATAGAGCCCTTGGGGAAATTGACTCTTGGCTTGGTGGCAAATAGCACATCTTGAAACGACCTTGTGCACGTCCTCTCCCATCTTGGGCCAAAAGAAGGGTTCCCTTAGAATGTCTAAGGTCTTGTTGATCCCAAAATGACCAGCAAGTGAGCCCCCATGAGCTTCTCTCACTAGGAGTTCTCTAAAAGGGCAAGAAGGAATGCAAAGCTTGTTACCCTTAAAGAGAAATCCTTCTTGAATTTGGTAGGGACCGTGAGTAGGAGGGGACTTAAACAAGTCCTTGAAAGTTGAATCTTCCTCATAGTAAGCTTGAATAGCTTGAAATCCGAGTAGCTTTGCCCCTAGAAGTGAGATCAAGGCATACTTCCTTGAGAGTGCATCGGCTACCACATTCTCACAACCCCTTTTGTGTTTGGTGGAAAAGGAAAAGGCTTGTAAAAACTCAACCCATTTAGCATGCCTAAAATTGAGTTTAGGCTGCCCACTAAGGAACTTTAAGGCTTGGTGGTCCGAATGTAATACAAAGGGCTTAGGTTTCAAGTAGTGATTCCAATGATGCAAAGCCCGGACTATGGCGTAAAACTCTTTGTCATATGTTGAATAATTGAGTTTGGGGCCACTCAATTTCTCACTAAAATAGGCCAAAGGCTTTTTGAGTTGAGTAAGAACGGCTCCTATCCCTACTCCACTTGCATCACACTCCACCTCAAACAACTCTTCAAAGTTTGGAAGGGCTAAAACCGGGGCCTCACACAACTTGAGCTTGATTGTTTCAAAGGACTTTTGGGCCGAGGGGGTCCAAACAAAAGTACCTTTCTTCATACATTCCGTGAGGGGTGCCATGATGGAACTAAAATCCTTGATGAATCTTCTATAGAAGGAGGCTAGGCCATGAAAGCTTCGTACGGCCGTAATGGAGGTGGGAACCGGCCAAGATTGGATGGCTTCCACCTTGGATTCATCCACTTGGATTCCTTTACTTGAGACAACATAACCAAGGAAAACAACCCTTGGTACAAAGAATTCACATTTTTCAAGCTTGCCATACAATCTTTGTTCACGTAGAGTAGTGAACACCTTCCTTAGATGTAGAATATGATCGGTTTCATTCTTGCTATACACAAGAATGTCATCAAAGTAAACCACAACGAAGTCACCAATAAAGGGCCTTAGTACTTCGTTCATCAATCTCATGAAAGTACTAGGTGCATTTGAGAGTCCGAATGGCATGACTAGCCACTCATATAGCCCTTGCTTGGTTTTGAAAGCGGTCTTCCACTCATCCCCCTCTTTCATCCGAATTTGGTGGTATCCGCTCCTTAAATCAATCTTTGAGAAGATCCTTGAACCATGTAGCTCATCTAACATGTCATCAAGCCTAGGAATTGGGTACCTATACTTGATGGTGATGTTGTTGATGGCCCTACTATCAATGCACATCCTCCAAGTCCCATCTTTCTTTGGAACTAATAAGGCCGGAACGGAACAAGGACTCATACTTGGCCTCACATAACCTTGGTCCACCAATTCTTGCACTTGCTTTTGGAGTTCCTTGGTTTCGGTGGGGTTACATCTATAGGCCTGTTTATTGGGTAGAGGGGCACCGGGAATTAAATCGATTTGGTGCTCTATGCCCCTTAAAGGAGGAAGACCGGGAGGTAGATTTTGAGGGAAAACATCCTCAAATTCTTGGATTAAGGGGATGGCCGAGGGGTGTAGGTTTTTTTGTGGGGGATTCTGTGGGGTTTCAACAAAGAGAATCATGTACCCGGTCTTTCCTTTCTCAAGGGCCCTTTCAACTCGCCCTTCACTCACTAGCAAGGTTAGGTCTTTTGGCTTTGTCTCTCCACTCTTGGGTTTGTGTTTATGTGTTTGGTTTGGGGGTAGAGGGGCTAATGTCACGGTTTTCCCTTTAAGCCTAAAGGAATAAGTATTAGCTTGACCGTGATGGGTAGCATCCTTGTCGAATTGCCAAGGCCTCCCAAGGAGCAAATGGCAAGCGTCCATGGGTAAAACGTCACAAACAACCTCGTCTTGATAGCCCCCAATGGAGAAAGGGACTAGAACTTGCTTACTAACCGTTACTTCACTCCCCTTTTTGAGCCATTGTAGGGTGTATGGCCTTGGGTGAGGAATGGTAGTAAGGTTAAGCTTGGTAACCATTTCATGGGAAGCCACATTAGTGCAACTCCCTCCATCAATGATCAAGTTGCACACTTTGTTCAAGACTTTACATCTTGAATGGAAAATTTGTTCTCTTTGATTGGAGTCCGAAATGGCCTCCTTAGTGTGCAAAACCCTCTTGATCATAAGAACATCCCCTTCCTCGGGTTGATAGGTGGGGTCTTCTTCGTCCTCAAGGATCTCTTCTTCACTTTCATCACTTTCGACCTCCATGTGACCGAGCTCATCAATTTCCTTAATAGTAAGGACTCTTCGATTTGGACAATCCGCTTGAAAGTGCCCAAAACCATGGCACTTGAAACATTTCTTTTGGCTTTTGAGTCCCTCCTTTAGAACTTCTTTTCCTTTCTCTTGGTTGTGGGTGGTCTTGGGAGGGTATTTCGGTTTGAAGGGTGGAAGGACTTAGGGGTGGCCGTGGGCTTTAAGGGGGTAGAAACAAAGGGGCGTTTGGATTTGAGTTGTTTTTCTACCTTCACGGCCAATTTGCAAGCATCCTCAAAGGTCCAAAAGGGTTGAAGTTCGACCCGCTCAAGGATAGGTGGAGATAGACCTTTTAGGAACCTTGCGATGGTTTGCTCGGGTTCCTCCCTCAATGAACATCGAATTTGGAGTTGTTCAAACTCTCGAATATACTCCTCAACCCTCATACTTCCTTGTTGAAGAGAAGTAACCCTCAAGTATAATTCTTGCTTATAAGTGGAAGGCAAGAATCGTTTGTCCATGTACTTCTTTAACTTAATCCAAGTGTTGATCTTGGATTTTCCCTCTAAGGCTCTCGTCCTCTTCAAGTTCTCATACCATAGAGATGCGTATGATTTGAGCTTCAACACGGCAAGTTTAAAGGCTTTCTCACTAGAATAACCCTTAATCTCAATGATCCTCTCCAAAGCTTGAACCCATTCTAAGTAATCTTCGGGTCTCAACCTTCCATCAAACTCGGGTGCCTCAATCTTCAAGTCATTGAGTTCATCTTGTTGTATCCTCCTCCTCCTCGGCCTTCTCCCTCCCATAGAAGAGTCACTCTCAAGAGGAGAGTCAAAATCAAGGTCATTAGGAAGGTCCCGGGGTGGTTCTCGTTCTTGTCTTCTCGGTTGGGCCACGAGTTGTTGGAGTTGTGTAGTGAGGGTTCTTATGCTTTCTTGCATCTCAAGGATGGCTCTATCCCTCCTCATTTCGTGAGCTTGTTCTAGAGTCATACCTCTAGGAACTCTCACCGGTTTCCTTAAAGGGGCGTCTTGAGGTGAGGAAGAAGGATCTCCCCTTTCGGCCATGTTTTGGTAAAGGAGTGGAGAAACGGTTGGGGCTATTTGTGGAGCTTGTTTTTTTTTTTTTTTGTAGCTAGGATTCGTGTTTGGGCTAGGAGGGTTCTTTGTGGATTCAAGGGGAACGTGAGAAGTGAATTCAAGGAGGGGAGAAACGAAAAGAATCAAGGAGAAGAGAAGAGGAGCTTACGGCAATCAAAACCAACTCACCAAGAATCGAAGTTGGGCTCTGATACCAGTTGATGCGTGCTAGGCTAGCACTTCGGACACTACTAACACTCAACACACTTGGATATGAATTGGCCTAAAGTTTAAAACCACCAGCCAAAGCTAAAGGATTCACCACCAATCTTCGTAAAGCAAACGCACCGGAAGAGAGGATAAAGAATCACTCCTAAACACCCCCAATGAAGGATAAAGTAGAGGAGATTTGAGATTTGCTTAAGCTAGCAAAGAAAACTTTTCATTTTCATTCCAAAAGTTAGTAAACATTCAGCTTTGGCCGAGTATATCCGGCCTTCACAACAAGATCAAGGGCCAAGATTTAACTATCTAAATCAAGCAACCTAGTCTAGCTAATACAAGGCCTAAATTCAGCATCTCTTGGATGTTTGACACCTAATACAAGTGTTAATCTCAATGTTTGAGGTGTCTAACATGTGTTACACTTAAGTACAACTAATGAAAGCTTTGATAAGATGAAAAACAAGTCAAAACAGCAAGGACAGCCGGCTGATCACCTAAAACAGCAAAGGACAGCTTGTTTTGGTCCCTTGGATAAAAGGGTATTTTCTTCCTTGCTTGCCCGGATAATAGCTGTACCTTGGGTGGCTGAATCTGAGGTTTTGAGGGTTCATTTGATAAACATTTAGACATCCTTTCATGCCCTTAGGTGTCCCCAAAGAGTCCTCAAAAGATGGGAACAAACGGAGCTCATTTCGGACCAGATCATAGGCTGAATTCCAGGACTGTCCAGTTTTGCACGGTTTGAAAGATTAGGCTGGTTGACTAGGCAAATGATGTCAAAATGCTTTGGAACTTGCTTCATTGGAAAGATAAGACTGAAACTTAAAGTTAGGCTTTAAACCGTTCAGTTAAATCAGGTTGCTCTTGGGTAATAGAGGGCCAGAAGTTGACCCATGTGCGCGGCACTGGCCAGTTTGCAGGTCTGAAATGTTTGGATGATTTGAACCCCCAAATGGCCTCCTTTTCACTTGCAACTTGATTTATATGAAAGATCACATCCTAAACTTAAAGAAAGGCCAGAAATATCTCGACCAAAGGCCTGCCAAGGCAAGCTAAAAATCACCTCAAACTTCAGTCAGGTGCTGTGTGGCTGAAACTGGATACCCGGTTGCATCTTTAGCCAAAAGTTATCAACCTAGGCCATTTACAAGCTAAATAAAAGCTTTATAAAGGACTTAGGTTGTCAACCCAAAAGTGTAAAGTGCTTCCAAACCCCTGGTAAGAGGAAAAATGCCTTGAACATGCAAAAGAAACGGCCACTGCCTGGGTTGTTCTAAGGAACCGAATTGGACTGTTTTTGGGTGGAAACCTTTGCTAGGCTTCTACAAGGAGCTTGGACTAGCTTGGCTTGGGACTAGGGGTCCAAGAGAGAAAGGACCTTCCCAAGGGAGCTTGTAGGTCAAACTGAATACCTTGACAATAGGGATCCGAATGGAGTTGTTGAACAAGGACATGCTCTTGTAGGCTAGAACTTCGTGGTTGGTGCGTATCACATGCACACAAGAAGTTAAGAGATCAAGGCATTTTGTCTAACCAGCCAGTTTTGGTTCAAAACTACACGGTTAAATGTTTTAGTGGAATTGCTGTAGTTAAACATAATTTAACCTTGATTTCTTTCTTGGGGGGGTTTGTACACACCCTAACGTTTCCCCCCATGGCCTGAAAACAAAATCATGATCACTTTTGTTAAGTTTAATTCAGGTTTGAAAACCGGGTTAAAACTGCCTATGAACCCAGTTTAATGCAACCTGGCCATTTTACCTTCCTTTAAGGGTTTGCTGCTATCTAGCTAGAGTGGCACATGTCCCAAGGCTTCTAGATTAGCAATCATCAGCTGCAAAAAGGTCTCACCCTAAGAAGAGCAACCAATGAGAAGCAAGCTACAAAAGAACATGTCACTCGGATTCCATTGGGTAGCCGAAAAGGGAGAAGTTACCGTCTACTGTGATGGAGACCATCATGAACGGCCTCAAGCCCAGCCCAAGGAAGACCCAATCAAGCTTCAAGAAGTCAAAGACGTGGCAAAACTCTGTAGAAAAGTTTTATTCCTTCCGAAAGAATTAGTGCCCGATTCGTCCCTGCGGAAGGTAATTTCTGTGGCAACTTTTGGACAAGTTCAAGTAGACCCACAACTTGAGGGCCCATATTCTTTGGAAGCTTAAGATTTCAGCTTTAAAGTAAGCCCAAGTTTGTTTAATTTGGACGTCATTTGATTGGGCAAAATATCACTCAAAGGTACATTATTATGATCCAGTCCAGTCTGAGATAGGTGCATTGTTTGGGGCATAACGTTTAAACCGCTTATCCAAATTGAGCAAATGAGCCCATTCTGGAAAATAGACTTCCAGGGCTTTCTATCAAGCCCAAGAACGCGTGTTTTGGCCGAGTATTCTGGAAGATATACTCTGTTGAAGTTGAGGTAGCTGCAAGGATTAATTCTGGAAAAGTGAAGAGTCTTCGGTTACATGTGTTTGTGTGGCTGATATTGTGCACGTTTTGGAGGCTTCTAGATGGAGATAATCAGCTGATAGAAATCCTAGAATATTCCTTGCAACATCCCCACCCCTTTTATGATGAGTCTTTTCATTTTACTTAGTCTTTTCATTGGCTAGTTTTAATTGTTAGGAGTTGTTGAGTCTTTTGGTTGTCTTTTGCTGAGCTTATAAAAGAGGAGGGGCGTGTGATGCTTGTCATTCAGATTGTACGAGATTTCCAAAAGCAATACAAGTACTTTGAGTGTGTTTCTCAAAAGTACATCTAAAATTCCTAGTTCTATATCTTGAATTGTGGCAAATTCAAGTGGTGTTCTAGGTTCTCTATCTTTTCCATTGGAGTGATTCCTCGGTTAAGACAAGAGAATTAGCCCCAGATCAAGTCATTGAGTGGCTCCGTGAAGGATTATCTCAATTACAAGGTCTTGTTCTATCCTTTTCTTGTGTGGTGAAGATCTTCTTCCATCTCATCCACCTTTCATTTCTCTTTTCACTTTGATTTGTTTTGAGTTTGAATTTGATTTGGATCACTTTCCACGCACACATACATCAATTGGTATCAGAGCCAAGCTTTTTAAGCGACCCACATCACACCCAAATACATCCCAAAAGTCAAAATATAAAAACACCCCTGCAACAGCTTCACCCACAAACCCGAACCTACGCACGGTCGCCCGTGCCAAGGAGCACGACCGTGCCTCCTTCAAAATCTGCATTTCACAAGTTGAAGCAAAGCACGGCCACCTCGTGCCTCACTGCACGCCCGTGCCACCTTCCCCAGCAGCATTTTCTTCCCCTAAAGCACTTCAACATGTCTACTAAGTCTACAATAAGCGATCAAGCAAGAGTAGAGGAGTTGGAAGCCCAGGCTACATATCTCCGGACACAACTTGGCCAACTCTTAGGGGAGAAAAGAAGGTGGGTTCATAGCCCCACACCCTCTCACCCTCATGAACCGGTGGTCGAATCTGAAGAGGAAGTCCTTCCCTCCCGTGCCAATTCAAGTGATGAGGAAGCCCCATGGAGACGAAAGCAAGGAGGCAATATTGGTGGTGTCCGAATTGACATCCCCGAATTTGAAGGTCAACTTGATCCGGATTTGTTCCTCGATTGGTTGCATACCATTGAGCGAATCTTTGAGTACGAGGACATCCCGGAGGACAAGAAGGTAAAACTTGTAACCTTAAACTCAGAAAATATGCTTCAATTTGGTGGGCTAATCTTGGAGCTAAAAGAGCAAGGAATGGAAAGGGAAAAATCAGAACTTGGGCCGAAATGAAAGAAAAGCTTAAGGCCAAGTTTCTTCCCTCTCACTATGTGCAAGACAATTATCTCAAGCTCCATCGACTCAAGCAAGGATCCAAGAGTGTGGAAGAATACACCCGGGAGTTTGAACAACTCCTACTCAAATGCGATTTGAGAGAAGACGACTCACAAACCTTGGTAAGATACTTGACCGGTCTTGATGAGTCCATTGCTCATGTAATTGAGTTGCAACCCTATTCATCCCTAAATGACTTGAGTTCTCTAGCCTATAAGGTAGAGCAACAAAAGAAATCTAAGGGAAAGAGCATCTTGTCCAAACCTCTTTCTCGTCCCCCCTCCACACAAAGACCTCCCTACTACCCTCCTAGACCTCAAAACCCTCCACAAGCCAAAAACACCACTCAAACCCCTCCTAAGCCCTCCACACAAAAGCCCAAATCCAAGGACAAGGTTCGATGTTTTCGTTGCCAAGGAATGGGACACTATGCCTCAGAGTGTCCAAACAAAAGGATTGTTTCCTTACCAGAATATCAAGAAGCATGTGAAGAACATGCATATGAAGAAGAAGAAGGAGAACATTTTGAAGAAGGAAGCTTGGAAGAAGTTGAAGAAAGCCCCGATGAAGGAGAATTGCTAGTCATCCGCCGGGCATTGAGTGGATTTGCCACTCAAGAAGACATGGAGCAAAGAGAAGCTATATTCTATACAAGGTGTACCGTGGGAAACAAGGTATGCTCCCTCATTATTGATGGTGGAAGTTGTGCCAATGTTGCTTCCAAGACTATGGTTGATAAGCTCAAGCTGCAAGTCTCTGCTCGCCCCAATCCCTACACCATTCAATGGTTGAACCAAGGCAAGGGTTTGCAAATCACTCACCGATGTCTTGTTTCTTTTTCAATTGGGAAAAATTATAAGGATGAGATATGGTGTGACATTGTCCCTATGGATGCTTGTCATATTTTGTTGGGTAGCCCGTGGCTATTTGATAGAAGTGTCATCCATGATGGCCGGATGAACACTTATTCTTTCCAAAAAGACCACAAAAAGATTACCCTTACTCCTCTCAAAATTCCCTCCACCACTAGACCCAAAGACAATCCTCACTTGGATGTCTTTCTCACCACTCTCCTCAAATCCGAGCGCCATGAATTTGAGTCTTTCAAAGACTTGATTCTTCTACAAGAGGAACCTAAGCCACCATCTCCCATACATCCACTACTCACCCCTCTCCTTCAAACCTACCATCATTTCTTTCCACAAGAGATCCCATATGGCCTCCCCCCTCCTAGATCCATCCAACACAAGATAGACCTCATTCCCGGTTCCGTTCTTCCCAATAAGCCGGCCTACCGGATGTCTCCTAGTGAAACTCAAGAAATCCAAAGACAAGTGGATGACCTCTTGTCCAAGGGTTTAATTCGGGAGAGTTTGAGTCCATGTGCCGTGCCCGCCCTCCTTGTTCCTAAAAAGGACGGTAGCATGCGCATGTGTGTGGATAGCCGGGCTATTAACAAAATCACTATCAAGTACCGGTATCCTATTCCAAGATTGGAAGATCTACTTGATGGACTCCATGGAGCCGCTATCTTTTCCAAGATTGATTTACGAAGTGGCTACTATCAAATCCGGATCTTTGAAGGTGATGAATGGAAAACCGCCTTTAAGACTAAAGGAGGTTTGTATGAGTGGCTTGTGATGCCATTTGGGCTTACTAATGCCCCTAGCACTTTCATGACGCTTATGAACCAAGTTCTAAAGCCCCTCATTGGCATTTGTGTTGTTGTCTACTTTGATGATATTTTGGTCTATAGCAAGACCGAAGAAGAGCATGCCCAACACTTGCAACAAGTTTTGGAGATCCTTTCTCAAGAGCAACACTATGGCAATATGGAGAAATGTTATTTCTTCACCCCTCAAGTGGTATTCTTGGGTTTCATTGTGTTCGCCCAAGGTCTTCAAGTTGATGATAGCAAGATCAAGGCTATCCAAGAATGGCCTACTCCTACATCTATCACTCAAGTAAGGAGTTTCCATGGCCTAGCATCATTCTACCGAAGATTCATCCGAAATTTCAGCACCATTGTGGCTTATATGACCGAGGTAATTAAAGGCAAAGAATTTTCTTGGAACGAGCAAGCACAACAAGCCTTTGAAGAGATCAAGAAGAAACTCACTAGTGCTCCCGTCCTGGCCTTGGCCGATTTTGCCAAAGTTTTTGAAGTTGAATGTGATGCATCCGGGATAGGAATTGGAGCTGTCCTATCTCAAGAGAAGAGACCCATTGCCTTCTTTAGTGAGAAGCTCAACGATGCCAAGAAGAAGTACTCAACCTACGACAAGGAGTTTTATGCTATCATTAGAGCATTGGAGCATTGGCGTCATTATCTTGTTGGAGGAGAATTCATTCTCTATTCTAATCATGAGGCTCTCAAGTACATTCAAGGACAACACAAACTCAGCCCTAGACATGCTAAATGGGTAGAGTATCTTCAGTCCTTCCATTTCACCATCCAACATAAGGCAGGGACTCTCAACAAAAGAGCCGATGCACTCTCTCGTAGGTACTTGTTACTCTCCACTTTGAGTACTAAAGTACTTGGTTTTGAGATTGTGAAAGACTTGCACTCCAAAGATGATGATTTCACGGATATTTTTGAGAAGTGTTCTAAGCACCCCCATGGATTGTTTCACTTAGAAGATGGGTTCCTATTTAAAGGCTCACGCCTTTGCATTCCTCAATGCGGATTTAGAGAGCTCCTTATCCAAGAGCTACATGGAGGAGCCCTAGCCAGCCATTTCGGTGTAGAGAAGACAAGAGCAATGTTGAAGGAACACTACTATTGGCCAAAGCTGTCAAGAGATGTAGAGCATTTCATCAAAGATGTTCTACTTGTCAAATGGCTAAGAGCCATGCGTTGCCCCAAGGCTTGTACTCCCCTCTTCCTATTCCTCAAGCCCCTTGGCAAGATATTAGTTTGGACTTCATTACGGGTTTGCCTAGAACCCAAAGGAACAAGGATTCCATTATAGTAGTTGTGGACCGATTTTCCAAGATGGCGCATTTCATCCCTTGCCACACTACTAATGATGCTACTCAAGTTGCTAACTTGTACTTCAAGGAAATTATGAGACTACATGGCATTCCTAAGAGTATGGTATCCGATCGTGACCCTAAGTTTCTTAGTCACTTTTGGCTCACTTTGTGGCGTAAATTGGGTACTCAACTCAAGTTTAGCACAACATGTCATCCCCAAACCGATGGACAAACTGAAGTCACTAATAGGACTTTGGGTACTTTACTACGAGTCCTTGTGAAGAAGCATTTGAAGAATTAGGATGAGTTGTTGCCCCATGCCGAGTTTGCATTCAATCGAGTGCCTAGCAAGTCCACCCAACTCTCTCCTTTTCAAGTTGTCTATGACTATAATCCCAGGAGTCCATTGGATCTTATTCCGATTCCCACTCCTACAAAACTTAGTTGGGAAGCCGAGAAACGAGCCAAGGAAATTCAAGAACTTCATGCTCGCGTTCGTGACAACATAGCCAAGGCTAATGAGAGAGCCATGCAAAGCGCCAACAAGCACCGGAAAGAGGTACATTTTCAGCCTGGAGACTTGGTTTGGATTCACCTACGAAAGGAACGTTTTCCTTCTAAAAGAAAATCTAAGTTGATGCCTCGATCCGATGGGCCCTTTGCGATCCTTGAGAAGGTTGGGCCTAATGCTTACAAGGTTGATCTTCCCGGAGATTATGGAGTTTCAGCTACATTCAATGTCTCCGACCTTAGCCCCTATTTTACTGATGAGCCCCTTCCTAGTTTGAGGGCAAACTTTCACTCACCCGGGGGGAATGATAGAGACCATCATGAACGGCCTCAAGCCCAGCCCAAGGAAGACCCAATCAAGCTTCAAGAAGTCAAAGACGTGGCAAAACTCTGTAGAAAAGTTTTATTCCTTCCGGAAGAATTAGTGCCCGATTCATCCCCGCGGAAGGTAATTTCTGTGGCAACTTTTGGACAAGCTCAAGTAGACCCACAACTTGAGGGCCCATATGCTTTGGAAGCTTAAGATTTCAGCTTTAAAATAAGCCCAAGTTTGTTTAATTTGGACGTCATTTGAGTGGGCAAAATATCACTCAAAGGTACATTATTCTGATCCAGTCTAGTCTGAGATAGGTGCATTGTTTGGGCCATAACTTTTAAACCGCTTATCCAAATTGAGCAAATGAGCCCATTCTGGAACATAGACTTCCAGGGCTTTCTAGCAAGCCCAAGAACGCATGTTTTGGCTGAGTATTCTGGAAGATATACTCTGTTGAAGTTGAGGCAGCTGCAAGGATTAATTCTGGGAAAGTGAAGAGTCTTTGGTTACATGCGTTTGTGTGGCTGATATTGTGCACGTTTTGGAGGCTTCTAGATGGAGATAATCAGCTTATAGAAATCCTAGAATATTCCTTGTAACCTCCCCCACCCCTTTTATGATGAGTCTCTTCATTTTACTTAGTCTTTTCATTGGCTAGTTTTAATTGTTAGGAGTTGTTGAGTCTTTTGGTTGTCTTTTGCTGAGCTTATAAAAGAGGAGGGGCGTGTGATGCTTGTCATTCAGATTGTACGAGATTTCCAAAAGCAATACAAGTACTTTGAGTGTGTTTCTCAAAAGTGCATCTAAAATTCCTAGTTCTATATCTTGAATTGTGGCAAATTCAAGTGGTGTTCTGATGTAGATGTGGGTGGTAAGTGAACCAAATCAACTCAAACTCAAACTAAACAAGAATCAACCAAAGAAAAATGAATATGGTGGAAGATAGTTTGAGATGGTTTGAAGAATAATAACAAAAAGAACAAGGATAAACAAGACCTTGTAATTAAGATAATCCTTCACGGAGCCACTCAATGACTTGATCTTGGGCTAATTCTCTTGTCTTACCAAGGAATCACTCCAATTGGAAAGGATAGAGAACCTAGAACACCACTTGAATTAGCCAAATTCAAGATATAGAACTAGGAATTTTTGAGACACAAAGGAGAATCACTCTCAAAGGTGCTTGTATTACTTTGGAAATCTCTTACAATGCTGAATGATTAGCTTCACATGCCCCTCCCCTTTTATAGACTCAGCAAAAGACAATCAAAAGACTCCAATAACTCCTAACAATTAAAACTAGCTAATGAAAAGTCTAAGAAAAATGAAAAGACACATCATAAAAGGGGGGTGGGGGAGGTTACAAGGAATATTCTAGGATTTTTGCAGCTGATTACATCAATCTAGAAGCACCTAAAACGTGCACAATATCAGCCACACAAATATATGTAACCTAAGACTCTTCATATTCCCAGCATTAATCCTTGCAACTGCCTCAACTTCAACAGAGCATAACTTCCAGAATACTCGGCCAAATCACGCGTTCTTGGGCTTGTTAGAAAGCCCTGGAAGTCTATTTTCCAGAATGGGCTCATTTGCTCAATTTGGATAAGCGGTTTGAAAGTTATGGCCCAAACAATGCACCTATCTCAGACTGGACTGGATCAGCACAACGTATCTTTGAGTGATATTTTGCCCAATCAAATGATGTCCAAATTAAATAAAATTGGGCTTATTTTAAAGCTGACATCTTAAGCTTCAAAACCATGTGGAGCCTCAAGTTGTGGGTCCACGTTAGGTAGGCAAAAAGTGCACACAAAAATCGGGAAATTTCTGGATGAAGGCGGCACTACCTCTTCGGGCATGAACGCCAATTTCCGGCAAAGTTTGGCAACTTCCTTGACCTCTTGAAGCTTGAGTGAATCCTCCTTGGGCTGAGCTTGATGGTCCTTGGGCTTCTCACGATGGTCTCCATCATTCCCCCCGGGTAAGTGAAAGTTTGCCCTCAAACTAGGAAGGGGCTCATCATCGAAATAGGGGCTAAGATCGGAGACATTGAAGGTAGCCGAAACTCCATAATCTCCAGGTAGATCAACCTTGTATGCATTGGGCCCAACCTTCTCAAGGATTTCAAATGGACCATCGGAACGCGGCATCAACTTAGATTTTCTCTTTGAAGGGAAACGCTCCTTCCTCATGTGAATCCATACCAAATCTCCTGGCTGAAAATGTACCTCCTTGCGATGCTTGTTGGCGCTTTGCATGGCTCTTTCATTAGCCTTGGCAATGTTATCTCTAACTCGTGCATGAAGATCTTGGATCTCCTTGGCTCTTTTTTCAGCTTCCCAACTAAATTTTGTGGGAGTTGGAATGGGAACAAGATCCAAGGGACTCTTGGGATTGTAGCCATACACAACTTGAAATGGAGAGAGTTGGGTCGACTTACTAGGCACTCGATTGAATGCAAACTCGGCATGTGGTAGCAACTCATCCCAATTCTTCAAATGCTTCTTCACTAGGACTCGAAGTAAGGGACCCAAAGTCCTATTAGTGACTTCAGTTTGGCCATCAGTTTGGGGATGACAAGTAGTGCTAAACTTGAGTTGAGTACCCAATTTGCGCCATAGAGTTAGCCAAAAATGACTAAGAAACTTGGAGTCCCGATCAGATACCATGCTCTTTGGAATGCCATGTAGTCTCACAATCTCCTTGAAGTAAAGATTAGCCACTTGAGTAGCATCATTAGTGGTGTGGCAAGGGATGAAATGCGCCATCTTGGAGAATCGATCCACAACCACCATAATGGAGTCTTTGTTCCTTTGGGTTCTAGGCAAACCCGTGATAAAATCCAGGCTAATATCTTCCCAAGGGGCTTGAGGAATGGGGAGTGGAGAATACAATCCTTGGGGCAAAGAATGGCTCTTAGCCATTTGACAAGTAGAACATCTTTTGATGAAATGCTCTACATCTCTTGACATCTTAGGCCAATAGTAGTGTTCCTTCAACATTGATCTAGTCTTCTCAACACCAAAATGGCCAGCTAGGGCTCCTCCATGCAGCTCTTGGATAAGCAGTTCACGAAATCCACATTGAGGTATACAAAGGCGTGAACCTTTGAATAGGAACCCATCTTCTAAGTGGAACAACCCATGGGGGTGTTTAAGACACTTCTCAAAAATGTCCTTGAAATCATCATCTTTTGGGTACAAATCTTTAACAACTTCAAACCCAAGTACTTTAGTACTCAAAGTGGAGAGTAATAAGTACCTTCTTGACAATGCATCAGCTCCTTTGTTGAGAGTACCCGCCTTATGTTGGATAGTGAAGTGGAAGGACTGAAGATACTCTACCCATTTAGCATGTCTAGGGTTGAGCTTGTGTTGTCCTTGAATGTATTTGAGAGCTTCATGGTCGGAATGAAGGATGAACTCACCTCCAACTAAGTAATGACGCCAATGCTCCAATGCTCTAATGATTGCATAAAACTCCTTGTCATAGGTGGAGTACTTCTTCTTGGCATCGTTGAGCTTCTCACTAAAAAAGGCAATGGGTCTCCTCTCTTGAGATAGGACAGCTCCAATTCCTACCCCGGATGCATCACATTCTACTTCAAAGACTTTGGTAAAGTCAGGCAAGGCTAGAACGGGGGAACTAGTGAGCTTCTTCTTGATCTCTTCAAAGGCTTGTTGTGCTTGCTCATTCCATGAAAACTCTTTGCCTTTAATTACCTCGGTCATAGGAGCCACGATAGTGCTGAAATTTCTAATGAACCTCCGGTAAAATGAGGCTAGGCCATGAAAACTCCTTACTTGAGTGACGGATGTAGGAGTTGGCCACTCTTGAATAGCCTTGATCTTGCTTTCATCAACTTGGAGGCCTTGGGCGGAAACAATGAAACCCAAGAATACCACTTGAGGAGTGAAGAAAAAGCATTTCTCCATATTGCCATAAAGTTGTTCTTGTGAAAGAATCTCCAAAACTTGTTGCAAATGCTTGGCATGCTCCTCCTCGGTCTTGCTATAGACCAAGATATCATCAAAGTAAACGACAACACAAGTTCCAATGAGGGGCTTGAGAACTTGGTTCATGAGTCTCATAAAAGTGCTCGGGGCATTAGTAAGCCCGAATGGCATTACAAGCCACTCATATAAACCTCCTTTAGTCTTAAAGGCGGTTTTTCATTCATCACCTTCAAAAATACGAATCTGATAATAGCCACTTCTAAGATCAATCTTAGAAAAGATAGCGGCTCCATGTAATTCATCCAATAGATCTTCCAATCGGGGAATAGGAAACCGGAACTTGATAGTGATCTTGTTTATTGCCCGGCTATCAACACACATACGCATGCTACCATCCTTCTTAGGAACAAGGAGGGCGGGCACAGCACATGGGCTTAGACTTTCCCGAATTAAACCCTTGGACAAGAGATCATCCACTTGTCTTTGGACTTCTTGAGTTTCGCTTGGAGACATCCGGTATGCCGGCTTGTTTGGAAGTACGGATCCGGGAACGAGGTCTATCTTGTGTTGGATAGATCTTGGAGGGGGAAGGCTATGTGGAATTTCTTGTGGAAAAACATGGTGATAGGCTTGTAGGAGAGGGGTGAGTAGTGGATGTGAGGGAGATGATGGCTTAGACTCTTCTTGTAAAAGTATCAAGTCTTTAAAAGACTCATACTCATGGTGCTCAGATTTGAGAAGAGTAGTAAAGAAGACTTCCAAATGAGGATTGTCTTTTGGCTTAGAGGGGGAAGGACTTTTGAGAGGGGTAAGAGTGATTTTCTTAAGGTCCTTGAGAAAAGAGTAAGTGTTCATCCGGCCATCATGGATGACACTTCTATCAAAAAGCCATGGTCTACCCAATAATATATGGCAAGCATCCGTGGGGACTATATCACACCAAATCTCATCTTTATAGTTTTTCCCAATTGAAAAAGAAACAAGACAACGGTGAGTAATTTGCAAACCTTTGCCTTGATTCAACCATTGTATGGTGTATGGATTTGGACGAGGAGAGACTTGCAGCTTGAGTTTGTCCACCATAGTCTTTGAGGCAACGTTAGCACAACTACCTCCATCAATGATAAGGGAACAAACCTTGTCTCCTACTGTACACCTGGTGTGAAAAATGGCTTCTCTTTGCTCCATGTCCTTTTGAGTGGCAATTCCACTCAAGGCCCGGCGGATAACAAGCAACTCTCCTTCATCGTGGCCTTCCTCAACTTCTTCCAAACTTCCTTCTTCAAAGTGCTCTCCTTCTTCTTCATCATAGGCATGTTCATCACATGCTTCTTGGTACTCCGCTAGGAAAACAATCCTCCTGTTTGGACACTCAGATGCATAGTGTCCCATGCCTTGACACCGAAAGCAACGAACCTTGTCCTTTGATTTGGGCTCTTGTGTGGAGGGTTTTGGAGGGTTGGAGTGGTGTTTTTGGTTTGTGGAGGTGGGGGATTTTGTGGACGAGGAGGGTAGTACGGAGGCTTTTGTGTGGGGTAAGGACGAGAGAGAGGCTTGGAAAGGACACTCTTTCGCTTTGATTTCTTTTGTTGCTCTACCTTGTAGGCTAGAGAACTCAAGTCATCTAGGGATGAATAGGGTTGCAACTCAATTACATGAGCAATGGACTCATCAAGACCGGTCAAGTATCTTACCAAGGTTTGGGAGTCGTCTTCTCTCAAATCGCATTTGAGTAGGAGTTGTTCAAACTCCCGAGTGTATTCTTCCACACTCTTGGATCCTTGCTTGAGTCGATGGAGCTTGAGGGAATTGTCTTGCACATAGTGAGAGGGAAGAAACTTGGCCTTGAGTTTTTCTTTCATTTTGGCCCAAGTTCTGATTTTCCCTTTCCCGTTTCTTGCTCTTTTCGCTCCAAGTTTAGCCCACCAGATTGAAGCATATTTTCTGAGTTTAAGGGCTACAAGCTTTACCTTCTTATCTTCCGGGATGTCCTCATATTCAAAGATCCTCTCAATGGTGTGCAACCAATCGAGAAATAAGTCCGGATCAAGTTGGCCTTCAAATTCGGGCATGTCAATTCGGACACCACCAATATTTCCTCCTTGCCTTCGTCTCCTTGGGGGTTCCTCATCACTTGAATTGGCATGGGAGTGATGGACTTCCTCTTCAGATTCAACCCCCGGTTCATGAGGATGAGAGGGAGTGGGGCTATGAACCCACCTTCTTTTCTCCTCCAAAAGTTGCCAAAGTTGAGTTCGAAGATAAGTGAGTTGTGCTTCTAACTCTTCCACACGTGCTTGGTCGCTTCTTGTGGACTTTGTAGACATGTTGGAGATGCGTTGAAGGAAGAATATGCAGCAGGGAAAGTGGCACGGTCGTGCAAGGGGCACGGTCAGGCCGTGCTATGCTTCGGCTGAAGAAAATGCAGAAAAGTAGAGTGGCACGGTCGTGCTTGTCGGCACGGGGGCACCGTGCTCCGTCTCGACTTGAAGATTCCTGGAAAAAGAATATGGCACGGTCGTGTGTTGTGGCACGGGGGCACCGTGCTGCTTCTCTGGTCTTCAAGACTTCGGATTGCCGGTTTGTGCCTCTTTTTTTTTTTTTTAATTTTGGCTTTTTGGGATGTGTTTGGGTATGATGTGGGTCACTTAAAAGCCTTGGCTCTGATACCAATTGATGTAGATGTGGGTGGTAAGTGAACCAAATCAACTCAAACTCAAACTAAACAAGAATCAACCAAAGAAAAGTGAATATGGTGGAAGATAGTTTGAGATGGTTTGAAGAATAATAACAAAAAGAACAAGGATAAACAAGACCTTGTAATTAAGATAATCCTTCACGGAGCCACTCAATGACTTGATCTTGGGCTAATTCTCTTGTCTTAACCAAGGAATCACTCCAATTGGAAAAGGAAGAGAACCTAGAACACCACTTGAATGAGCCAAATTCAAGATATAGAACTAGGAATTTTGAGACACAAATGAGAATCACTCTCAAAGGTGCTTGTATTACTTTGGAAATCTCTTACAATGCTGAATGATTAGCTTCACATGCCCCTCCCCTTTTATAGACTCAGCAAAAGACAATCAAAAGACTCAAATAACTCCTAACAATTAAAACTAGCTAATGAAAAGTCTAAGAAAAATGAAAAGACACATCATAAAAGGGGGTGGGGGAGGTTACAAGGAATATTCTAGGATTTTTGCAGCTGATTACATCAATCTAGAAGCATCTAAAACGTGCACAATATCAGCCACACAAATATATGTAACCTAAGACTCTTCATATTCCCAGCATTAATCCTTGCAACTGCCTCAACTTCAACAGAGCATAACTTCCAGAATACTCGGCCAAATCACGCGTTCTTGGGCTTGTTAGAAAGCCCTGGAAGTCTATTTTCCAGAATGGGCTCATTTGCTCAATTTGGATAAGCGGTTTGAAAGTTATGGCCCAAACAATGCACCTATCTCAGACTGGACTGGATCAGCACAACGTATCTTTGAGTGATATTTTGCCCAATCAAATGATGTCCAAATTAAATAAAATTGGGCTTATTTTAAAGCTGACATCTTAAGCTTCAAAACCATGTGGAGCCTCAAGTTGTGGGTCCACGTTAGGTAGGCCAAAAGTGCACACAAAAATCGGGAAATTTCTGGATGAAGGCGGCACTACCTCTTCGGGCATGAACGCCAATTTCCGGCAAAGTTTGGCAACTTCCTTGACCTCTTGAAGCTTGAGTGAATCCTCCTTGGGCTGAGCTTGATGGTCCTTGGGCTTCTCACGATGGTCTCCATCATGTTCTAGGTTCTCTATCTTTTCCATTGGAGTGATTCCTTGGTTAAGACAAGAGAATTAGCCCCAGATCCAGTCATTGAGTGGCTCCGTGAAGGATTATCTCAATTACAAGGTCTTGTTCTATCCTTTTCTTGTGTGGTGAAGATCTTCTTCCATCTCATCCATCTTTCATTTCTCTTTTCACTTTGGTTTGTTTTGAGTTTGAGTTTGATTTGGATCACTTTCCACGCACACATACATCATACTGCTCCCCCCTTTTTGCTAAAGCTAGTTGTATTAAGCTTAAACATGTATAATTAAGTTGTAAACATCATTTGTTTTGCTTTCCTTAATGTTTTGATTGTAATTATATTAGGTCAAGCAAAGCTTGTACATGGGTTAGCTCTAACTGTGAGGATTAGCCTAATCTAAGACATTTCCTTCTTAGGAAGGAAACCTTAGGTGTTTGCTTGGTAGCTTGTATGCTTGCTAGGCTTGTAAACATAAGCAACTCACGGCCATTTGCAGCTTCATTACACTTTGAAATCAGAAAACCCGTTTGAGAGCATCTTGCTTTCGTTTATCAAATACTTCACTTGCTTATCCTTAATTTGGTCGATTAAGGTAGTATTCAAGTAAGTCCTAATCTTTGTTTAAGTGGTGTTTTTGTATCTTAAGGAAAGTTTAGGGACCCTAAGCTAGTGTTTGGTGGTGTTTCTGTATCCAAACATTTAGCTTAGTTCTATCAAACTCTTTGATTATCCTCACGGGCTTGAGTGTACTTAGCTAGATTTTAGTTTGCAAACTGTGTGTTCTTGATTTCTAGCTTAAGCTTTCTATCATTCCCTTGAAGATACATCATATCTGGTATCAAAGCAAAGGTTTCTCCTTGTCTTGGTACGTCATCCACTTCTAAAATTCATCCATCCATTCCATTCCAAACACACTTTCAGTTTCACTTTCAGTTTGAGTGTAAACACGTTCTGTGAGAATGAGTTCGACAAGCATGACCTTGGAAGAGAGGTTTGAAGCTTTGATGAAGCAGAATGAGTTTCTGTCAAGAAAGATTCAAGAGGATTCTCAAAAGAATCAAGAGACTCAAGCATAAATGAGTACTTGAGAAAGCAATTAGGTGAAGCAAAAGCAAAAACTGAATGAAGACGCTCTTCAATCTGAACCAAGAAGGCATGACCAAGTATTTAGTTATGAAGTTGATTTATCAAGTGAAGAAGAACCAATCAGAATGACAAGGGCAGAACCACGGTTTCAAGCGAACACCAATGACTTTCAGGGTAGAAGTTCCCGAATTTGAAGATAAGCTTGACCCCGAAGAATTTCTTAAATGGTTGCATACTGTAGAAAGGATTTTTGAGTATAAAGATGTTCCTAATGATAAAAGGGTCAAATTAGTGGCATTAAGGTTAAGAAAATATGCATCTTTGTGGTAGACAAACTTGTGTGCAAGACGGGTAAGGGAAAGAAAGGCTAAAATCCAAACTTGGGATAAAGTGAAGTCTAAGCTTACGGTTCGTTTTCCTCCACCAACGTATGTCCAAGATTGTTATTCCCAACTTTATAACCTTACTCAAGGTAATATGAGTGTTGAAGAATATACACGTGAGTTTGAGAAGCTCTTAATCAAGTGTGACATTCAAGAGCCCCAAGAACAAACCATAGTTAGATACTTGGGAGGACTTGATCCTAGGTACTCTAATGTGGTTGAATTGCAAGCATACACATCCTTTGATGATGTTTGCATGTTCGCACACAAAGTGGAGCAGCAAAAGAAGGCAAAACAGCCCTTTAAAGTTCAAAACACACTACCTTTAACCCGGAACCAACCTTTTAACAAGGGGAGTTCCAATCTCGTTCATAAGCCACAAAATTCATCCCCTTCCTTTGCACAAAGAACCCTAGCACCTCAAAGAACCCAAACACCTCAAAATAGGCCTAACCCGAATCCAATGAGCAATAGAAGGTGTTTCAAATGTCAAGGGCTTGGGCATATGGCCTTAAACTGTCCAAACCGTAAAGTGGTTACTTTAGCGCAATGGGCAGCCGTGAAGGAGAGCTTTGAGGAGGAGAAAAATGAAGATGAAAGTGAACCAGAACTTGAGGAAACTCAAGAAGAAGTCATGGAAGAGGCTGATGAAGGAGAACTCTCTATTTTATGAAGAGCTCTAAGCAACCAAAGAGGAGTGAAAGATGAACAAAGAGAGAACACAATCCATACTCGTTGTACTGTCCAAGGGAAAGTGTGCTCTTTGATCATTGATGGAGGGGGCTGTGCAAACATGGTTTCTCTAAGCATGATTGAGAAACTAGGGCTACAAACAATGACTCATCCACATCCATACAACATCCAGTGGTTGAATCAAAGCAAGGGAATTCAGGTGAACTCTCGGTGCTTGATTTCTTTCTCCATTAGGAAGGACTATCAAGATGAGTTGTGATGTGATGTTATACCTATGGATGCATGTCATACACTGTTAGGAAGACCATGGTTGTATGACCGTAAGGTTATGCATAATGTCTACCTAAACAACTACTCATTTACCAAAGATGGCAAGAAGATGACCCTAGCCCCTTTACTCCCATCTAAACTCCACGAAATTCAGCCACAAAATAAGCCCAAACAAGCTGATTGTCTTCTGTCTGTAAGTGAACTTATTCTAAAGGCTTCCCACATGAGTTTAAGGCCTTTAAAGAGTGGATACTAAGCATGCAAGATGAACCAGAAAGTTTGATGCCCACTCATCCCATAGCAAGAACACTCATTTAAAACTTCTGTCACTTGTTTCCTGAGGAGATACCTATGGGTTTGCCTCCTAAAAGGGACATCCATCATCATATTGACCTTATTCCAGGTTCCATCCTACCAAACAAGCCGGCATATAGGATGAATCCAAAAGACACCATAGAAATTCAAAGGCAAGTTGAAGAGTTGAAGGATAAAGGTGATGTATATTTTTAAGGGGATCATTTTCATTCTTTAAACTCAACTTCAAGGGAGGTAAGTTTCAAACAAGTTCATGCATGGCAAGGTTCTTCTTTGGTTCTATTATTTAAATTTCATGACAAAAGACACTTTATGGAGTTTTATTTGAATTTCAAAGTGCCTTTTTCCAAAGGGGTTTCCAAATGGGGATCGAGAGTGCAATGCATTTCAGAGGGAAAGAACCAAGTCTAGCTAATTTTGATTTCTGTCCAGTTTTATGCAGCATGTATTCCAAGCTTTTCATGCACTTAGACTGCTGCAAGTTAGCTTGTTAGAAAGCTCTTAAAGTCTACTTTGGGGTCACATAATTTATTTCAAGTTTAGTCAAGCTCTAGTTGTCAAAATAAGGGATAGAAGCCAAAGTGTCAGTGCTGCCCGCATGTCCAGTTTATTTGCCCGGTTTTGAGGATTAAAATTCTTAAACCTCCAGAAGGTATAACCAGGTTGCAGGAGGCCTAGAATGAAGTTTAAGAAGTTCTCTTTCCAATGAATCAAGATGCAAGTCATTTGGAGTTCATTTGGTTGGTCAAATAAAGCCCTAAAGTAAAACTGCCGGAATCCAGTCCAGTTTGGGCAGTCTATACTCTTCGGCCCATATCTTTCAAACGGCTAATCTAAATGCAATGAAACTACTTCTGTTGGAAACTAGACATCTAGAGCTTTCCAAGAAGCCCACGATCATCGAATTTGGCTAAGCATTCTGAGAGATATGCCTTCTGGAAGTTGGGCTTGCTGCAAGTGTGAATACACTTATTGCCAAACGTGTGAACATGGTTCTTCCTCCCTCATTTCGGCCTTGGTGCATTGTTCCTCCTACAAAGCTGAGTTCCTACTTCCCTATCAAGGCTTGAATGTGTGAATTAAGAGGTGCATGGATCTCCTTTTGCTGCTACCTCTTTTTCACACCTACAGTCACCAAGAGACACACCTTTTCATCCTAGGTGCATCCAAATGAAGCAAGCAGCAAAGTGTACTTGTTTTTCTGTTTTTTCCTTTACATCTTTTCATGAAATGTTATGTCTTTTCATTATGTAAGGCCTACCCTATATAAAGGCCATAAATTGAGTTGTTTAGGATCAGATCAAGTCATTCATCAAGTAAAAAGTACAATTCAGATTTGAGTTGAATACTCTTTTCTCAAAATCCCTAGTTCTATATCTTGAGAAGTGGCTCTCTCAAGTGGTGTTCTAGGTCCCTTTATCTCAATTAGGTGGTGATTAAATTCTGTATCCTAATTGATTTAAGGGATTGCCCAAGTCCTTGGCTTGAGTGGCTCCATTTGGATTATCTCTTATCGAGTTCTTGAACTATCCTTTTTACTTTTCTTGTTTTCTCGATTACAAAAACCATAAAAATACTTAGCTTGGTCATTTGGGTGCTCTTATATACATCATTTGGTATCAGAACCTAGGTTGCCTACTTGAGACCAAGCTTCTAAACCCAAACACATCCACAAATCAGCCCCATACACATCAAGTCCTACCATGAGTTCTAGCATAAGCATTAAAAGGTGTTCTAAGTGTCAAGACTTTGGTCATGCACCCTCGGACTGCCCCAATAAGGAATTCATCACCTTGACCGAATGGGAAGCAGCCATGAAGGAAGAAAAAGAAGTTAGCTATCCATTTATCTTAAATGGAGAAGGCCATTATCAAAAAAATAGTGACGTTAACTTTGATCTACCTCCCATCTTTGATGCCTATGATGAAGTACATAATGAGGTGAATTGTGACCTACCTCCAAGATTTGATGAGCTTGAAATTGAAGAACTCCAAGTATCCGATTTAGAGCTATGTGGGATTGTTGAAGGAATTGAGGAACTCTTGAGTCAAGAAGAATGGCCTCATTCACCACAAGAATTGAGGACAATTCTTTTCGAAGAGAGAGGGATAATGATGTATATAAGAGCACCCAAATGACCAAACTAAGTATTTTTGTGGTTTTTGTAATTGAGAAAACAAGAAAAGTAAAAAGGATAGTTCAAGAACTCGACAAGAGATAATCCAAATGGAGCCACTCAAGCCAAACTTGGGCAATCCCTTAAATCAATTAGGATACAGAATTTAATCACCACCTAATTGAGATAAAGGGACCTAGAATACCACCTGAGAGAGCCACTTCTCAAGATATAGAACTAGGGATTTTGAGAAAAGAGTATTCAATTCAAATCTGAATTGTACTTTTTACTTGATGAATGACTTGATTTGATCCTAAGCAACTCAATTTATGGCCTTTATATAGGGTAGGCTTTACATAATGAAAAGACATAACATTTCACGAAAAGATGTAAAGGAAAAAACAAAAAAACAAGCACACTTTGCTGCTTGCTTCATTTGGATGCACCTAGGATGAAAAGGTGTGTCTCTTGGTGACCGTAGGTGTGAAAAAGAGGTAGCAGCAAAAGGAGATCCATACACCTCTTAATTCACACATTCAAACCTTGCTAAGGAATTAGGAACTCAGCTTTGTAGGAGGAACAATGCACCAAGGCCGAAATGAGGGAGGAAGAATCATGTTCACACGTTTGGCAATAAGTGTGTTCACACTTGCAGCAAGCCCAACTTCCAGAAGGCATATCTCTCAGAATACTTAGCCAAATTCGATGATCATGGGCTTGTTGGAAAGCTCTAGATGTCTAGTTTCCAAGGGAAGTAGTTTCATTGCATTTGGATTAGCTGTTTGAAAGATATGGGCCGAAGAATATAGACTACCCAAACTGGACTGGATTCCGACAGTTTTACTTTAGGGCTTTATTTGACCAACCAAATGAACTCCAAATGACTTGCATCTTGATTCATTGGAAAGAGAACTTCTTAAACTTCAATCTAAGCCTCCTACATCCTGGTTATACCTTCTGGAGGTTTAAGAATTTTAATCCTCAAAACCGGGCAAATAAACTAGACATGCTGGCAGCACTGACACTTTGGCTTCTATCCCTTATTTTGACAACTAGAGCTTGACTTAACTTGAAATAAATTACATGACCCCAAAGTAGACTTTAAGAGCTTTCTAAAAAGCTAACTTGTAGTAGTCTAAGTGCATGAAAAGCTTGGAATACATGCTGCACAAAACTGGACAGAAATCAAAATTAGCTAGACTTGGTTATTTCCCTCTGAAATGCATTGCACTCTCGATCCCCATTTGGAAACCCCTTTGGAAAAAGGCACTTTGAAATTCAAATAAAATTCTATAAAGTGTCTTTTGTCATGAAATTCAAATAATGGAACCAAAGAAGAGCCTTGCCATGCATGAACTTGTTTGAAACTAACCTCCCTTGAAGTTGAGTTTAAAGAATGAAAATGATCCCCTTGAAAATATACATCAAAAGACTTAATTCGTGGCTCTTCAAGTCCGTGTGCAGTTCTAGCTCTTTTGGTGCCGAAGAAGGATGGTGGAATGAGAATGTGTGTGGATAGCAGGGCCATCAACAAGATCATAATCAAGTATAGGTATCCCATACCTAGACTTAAAGACATGCTAGGTGAGTTGTATGGTTCCAAAGTGTTCTCCAAAATTGACCTTCGAAGTGGTTACCACCAAATCAGAATCAGAGAAGGTTGATGTATATGTGGGTGGTAAGTGAACCAAATCAAACTCAAATAAACCCAAATAAGAATTGAACCAAAGTAAAGAGAAAATGGAAGGTTGATTGAGGTGGAATGAAAATAATAGCAAAACAGAACAAAGGATAAACAAGACCTTGCACTTGATATAATCCTTCGCGGAGCCACTCAAGGACTTGATCTTGGGCAAATCCTCTCGTCTTCACCAAGGAATCACTCCAATTGGGAAAGAAAAGAGAACCTAGAACACCACTTGAACTTGCCAAAATTCAAGATATAGAACTAGGGATTTGGAATACTTTTGAGAATCACACTCAAAGGTAATTGTATTTCACTTGGAAAAGCTTACAACTCTGAATTGAGAAACACTTCACACCCCCACTATATATAGGCAACAACAAGATAAGCAAAAGACACAAACTCCTAACAATTTAAAGCTAGAAAATTGAAAAGACTTAGGAAAAATAAAAAGACACAACTTAAAGGGATGGGGGAGGTTACAATGAACATTCTAGACTTCCTATCAGCTGAAGAAATCCATCCAAGTCGTGCATGATGTCAGCAAGGTGATGTCATGTAACCCATGTCTCTTCATTTGCCCAGCATTAACTCCATGCAGCAGCCTTCACTTCAACTGAGCATAACTCTCAGCACACACGTCCAAATCAGGTGATTCTGGGCTTGTTGGAAAGCCCTGGAAATCTATTTTCCAGAATGGTCTCATTTGCTCAATTTGGATAAGTAGATCAAAAGTTATGGTCCGAACATTACACCTATATCAGAACTGGACTGGAGCAGGACATGTCTTATTTGAGTAATATTTAGCCCAATCAAACGACGTCCAAATTAAACATAATTGGGCTTGTTTGAAAGCTGAGATCTTAAACTTCAAAACCATGTGGAGCCTCAAGTTGTGGGACCACTTTAGTTAGGCCAAAAGTGCACACAAAAAAAAATTACCTTTTGCAGGGATGAATCAGGCACCAATTCTTCCGGAAGGAATATGAGTTTTATCCAGATTTTCGCCACTAGCTTGACTTCTTCATGGTGTCTAAAGTCCTTGAACTCACATAATAAGAGAAAATATGAAAGTTCCCATGCACGCTCTTGTTTGATACTTTTCTTCTTGGAAGTTGACCTTAAATAAAAATGATGCATATGGGAATATGCATCATACTCCCCGGGTGGTTTTGAGTTTGTCCTCAAACTCAAAGGGTTAGCAAGCCTCTCAAGAAAGGGGTCACGCTCACAATATGAGAGCTTTTGGGGAAGGAGGTCACAGGGCATCACCTCTAGAGAGATATAGAAGAGGGTGAGGGGAGATGATAAAACGGGTCATACCTGGTGAGGAGAAGAGGCGGAAGTGAGAAATCTTCTTTGGGGGCAAGGGTTTGAGAAGGATGAATGAGGGGTAAGGCTTGTCGGTCCTTTTGCGGTTTGAGGGGTTGGGAAGGTTGAATGGGGGTTAAGGTGAATTCTTCTTGGGTCAAGAGTTGCTCAACTTCTTCAATAACCCCACATGCCTCCAACTCGGGTGCTTTGAGTTCGGTAGGGCGTACTTCTTGAATCAAGAGTTGTTCAAACTCTTCAGCAACCCTACATGGCTTCATCACTTTAAGGTCTTTAACTACATGCTCTTCAATTCTTGGGGTTATGCTCAAATTCACCTCATTATCTTCTTGGCACCCTTGTTGGGTGAAGGATTGCTCAATTTCTTGCACAATCTCTTCTTGCTTCAATTGGGCCTCAAGTTCAAAGGTCTCTTCATCACCACAGTCACCAAAAACAAGAGGTAGGTCAACTAGGCCCGACCCTTTTTCTCCAAGGATCTCTTCATCTTTGTTGGAGTTAAATTTCTCAAAGGAAACAAATGGATGCTTGTGTAAGTAAGAGGTTGGAGCGAAAGCATCCATTAATTTGCCTCTTAACTTAACGCATGTTCTGATCTTACTTTTTCCTCTCTTCTTCCTCTTATACTTGTACTTTTCCCACCATTCAAGCGCATGGCCTCGGAGCTTCTTGATAACCACCTTAAACTTCTCGTGCTCTTCAATGTTGTAGCGAGCAAAGACTTGGTCCACCTTGGAAATCCAGTAAGGAAAATCTTCCCTTTGGCCGCGAAACTTTGGAGTTTCAAGGACGACCAACTCCTTTTCAATCAAAGCAATCTCTTTTCTCAAGTTCCCAAGAGAAATCATGATGGATGAATGCTTAAGGGTTCTTTATGGGTTATGTGTTTAGGCTAGAAAAAGGCTGTTTTGGAGAAGAGGAGGGAGGGCACGGTCGTGCAATGAGGCACTGGGGAACCGTGCTATGCTTCGACTTGAGGAAATGCAGAAAAGTAGGGTGGCACGGTCGTGCTGGTAGGCACGGGGGGACCGTGCTGCGTCTCGACTTGAAGATTTCTGGAAAATGAATATGGCACGGTCGTGTGGTATGGCACGGGGGCACCGTGCGAAATGTCTGGCCTGTGGACACTGGATGTTCACGTTTTTTTTTTTTTTTTTTGTGTTTTTGGGTGTGATGTGGGTCACTTTAAAACCTTGGCTCTGATACCAATTGATGTATATGTGGGTGGTAAGTGAACCAAATCAAACTCAAATAAACCCAAATAAGAATTGAACCAAAGTAAAGAGAAAACGGAAGGTTGATTGAGGTGGAATGAAAATAATAGCAAAACAGAACAAAGGATAAACAAGACCTTGCATTTGAGATAATCCTTCGCGGAGCCACTCAAGGACTTGATCTTGGGCAAATCCTCTCGTCTTCACCAAGGAATCACTCCAATTGGAAAAGAAAAGAGAACCTAAAACACCACTTGAACTTGCCAAAATTCAAGATATAGAACTAGGGATTTTTTTTTGGACACAAATGAGAATCACTCTCAAGGTGTTTGTACTACTCTTGGAAAAGCTTACAACTCTGAATTCAGAAACACTTCACACCCCCACTATATATAGGCAACAACAAGACAAGCAAAAGACATAAACTCCTAACAATTTAAAGCTAGAAAATTGAAAAGACTTAGGAAAAATAAAAAGACACAACTTAAAGGAATGGGGGAGGTTACAATGAACATTCTAGACTTCCTATCAGTTGAAGAAATCCATCCAAGCCGTGCATGATGTCAGCAAGGTGATGTCATGTAACCTATGTCTCTTCATTTGCCCAGCATTAACTCCATGCAGCAGCCTTCAGTTCAACTGAGCATAACTCTCAGCACACACATACAAATCTGGTGATTCTGGGCTTGTTAGAAGGCCGTGGAACTCTATTTTCCAGAATGGGCTCATTTGCTCAATTTGGATAAGTAGATCAAAAGTTATGGTCCGAACATTATACCTATATCAGAACTAGACTGGAGCAGGACATGTCTTCTTTGAGTAATATTTAGCCCAACCAAACGACGTCCAAATTAAACATGATTGGGCTTGTTTGAAAGCTGAGATCTTAAACTTCAAAACCATGTGGAGCCTCAAGTTGTGGGACCACTTTAGTTAGGCCAAAAAATGAGCACAAAAAAATTACCTTCCGCAGGGATGAATCGGGTACCAATTCTTCCGGAAGGAATATGAGTTTTATCCAGACTTTCGCCACTAGCTTGACTTCTTCATGGTGTCTAAAGTCCTTGAACTCACGTAATAGAAGAAAATATGAGAGTTCCCATGCACGCTCTTGTTTGACACTTTTCTTCTTGGAAGTTGACCTTAAATAAAAATGATGCATATGGGAATATGCATCATACTCCCCGGGTGGTTTTGAATTTGTCCTCAAACTCAAAGGGTTAGCAAGCCTCTAAAGAAAGGGGTCATGCTCACAATATGGGAGCTTTTGGGGAAGGAGGTCACAGGGCATCACCTCTAGAGAGATATAGAAGAGGGTGAGGGGAGGATGATAAAACGGGTCATACCTGGTGAGGACAAGAGGCGGAAGTGAGAAATCTTCTTTGGGGGCAAGGGTTTGGTGATGTATATGTGGGTGGAAAGTGATCCAAATCAAACTCAAATCAAACTTAAGCAAAATGAAAAGAGAGAAAGATGCGAAAGATGAAGAATATCACCAAACAGGATAGAGATGGATAGTGCAAGACCTTGAGTATGAGATAATCCTTCCGGAGCCACTCACACCTTGGTCTTGCGCTAATTCCCTTCACTCTTCTGAGGAATCACTCCAAAGAAAAGAAGGAGAACCTAGAACACCACTTGAATTAGCCAAATTCAAGATATAGAACTAGGAATTTTCGGGACACAAATGAGAATCACTCTCAAAGGTGCTTGAATTACTCTTGAAAATGCCTTAGAAATCTGATCTACAATGCTCACATGCCCCCCCTTTATATAGGCTCAGCAAAAGACAACAAAAGGACTCAAATAACTCCTTAACAATTAAAACTAGTAAAATGAAAAGACTAAGATAAATGGAAAGACACATCATAAAAGGGGTGGGGGAGGTTACAAGGAATATTCTAGGATTTCTTAGCTGATTACACCAATCTAGAAGGCTCCAAAACGTGCACAATGTCAGCCTCACAATCACATGTAACCGAAGACTCTTCATATTCCCAGAATTAATCCTTGCAGCTGCCTCAACTTCAACAGAGCATAAATTCCAGAATACTAGGCCCAATCACGCGTTCTTGGGCTTGATAGAAAGCCCTGGAAGTCTAGTTTTCAGAATGGGCTCATTTGCTCAATTTGGATAAGCGGTTTAAAAGTTATGGCCCAAACCATGTACCTATCTCAGACTGGACTGGATCAGCATAACGTATCTTTGAGTGATATTTTGCCCAATCAAGTGATGTCCAAATTAAACAAACTTGGGCTTATTTGAAAGTGAAATCTTAAGCTCAAAAGCCCACATGGGCCCTCAAGTTGTGGGTCCACTTGAGCTTGTCCAAAAAGGGTCACAAAAATCGGGTTCCGCAGGGATGAATTCGGCACCAAATTTCTAGCAAAGTTTAACCTCTTTTTGACCTCTCCATAGTGTCGCGAGTCTTTGAATTCACTTAAGAAGACCAAATAG